>JACXGJ010017501.1:0-11119 GCA_016801105.1 Esox niger
CCATGGGAGACTACAGGCTAACCTCTGAACCCTGGCTCATCATGACACCATGGGAGACTACAGGCTAACCTCTGAACCCTGGCTCATCATGACACCATGGGAGACTACAGGCTAACCTCTGAACCCTGGCTCATCATGACACCATGGGAGACTACAGGCTAACCTCTGAACCCTGGCTCATCATGACACCATGGGAGACCACAGGCTAACCTCTGACTCATCATGACAGTACATGTTATGTTGGGGTGCTCAACACAGTTGTATCACTATAATGAAGAGAGTAGCGTGGCCCGGCCACAGCGTGCCGCCATTTGAAACACATTAGGCTATCATTAGCTAATGACGTCATCATTAGCTACCCTGTTAGCATTCCCTGTTAGTTGTTGCCTCCGTTTCTCCCCCTCCTACCCTCTCCATTGGTGGCTGTGGTTGCAATGGACTGTGACCTCTGGGGTTGGATGGCTTACTCACAGCGGTGACATTTACTAACACGCCAGACCCTCTATGCCCTGCCTAATCCGCCATGAGAGCCTTCTGGGAGCCTTTGTCTGGCTGACAATAGATTCTTAAATGTTCAAAGCAAAGGCACCTTCCTTGACAAACCATTGTCACTGTGACACCCGCTTCGCAATCATTTCCCCCTGTGGGGTGAATCAAATGTGTTTTATTGAATCCGTGCCTGCCGCTTGGCCAACGTCGAGGCTTGGGAAGGAAAGCTCGGCGGTGATTGTAATGAGTACTGAGAGGAGACCTTTCTCCCAGCCACGGCCAATGCACTGATAACCAACAATGCCACAGATTACTGGTACGTCCACCTTGCCTTCAGAACGCGAGATACCGAAAACGACCGTGCACCTGGGTGTAGTACCTTCACACAGTGACAATGACTGAAAAGCTACGGTACCCACCAGGACCACTGCTGCCGCCGGCCCAACGAAGGCATACAGGAGACCCCCTTCTAGAGACAACCAGCAGCTGCAAGGAGATGAGGAGAGAGGGGAGTGGGGGAGGGAGGGAGGGGGGTGAGGGAGGGATGAAGACGACGAGAAAAAGAAGAGAGTTCGGCCGGTTAACGCCACAGAAAGAAACAAACACCCAGAATCAAATGAATGATGCAGAACAAGGTACAGTTGGATGATGGAGTGTCGAGGGAGTACAGCAGTCTGGTGGTAACACTACAGAACGTTCCGGAGGTGTGTCACGCGCTAAAGGCCAACACATTGTTAGTGTATTATTATCTAGCTGGTGGCACAAGTCAGAAGGAAAATGGGAGATCGCCTGGGTCTTTTTCAAAGCCTACTTGGGTTGTTTTGGGTTTTAGGGCTCACACTAGTCTGGGTTAGGAAGCAGTATATTATTAAATTAACTTAAAGGAATTTCTGGCTGTTGATCAGAAGGAACGTACTGGAATTTTCCCATTCTGACAAATGGTTGATGCAGAAACCTTTGCTAGGTGGTTTTAGAACATTGTGTATGAACATTAAGACAATGCTTGGCAGTGTGGGTGGACTGATTTCCTGCCTGTTGGCACCTGTCCGGGGTTACCCTCGGATACGGCCATACTGCCCATAGATTCCTAGATCAGCCCCAAGATTTTAAGCTGATATATTGCTGTACCGGGGGAGTAGGTTCAGTTCTCCTTCTCCATGTAAATCCTTGGGAATGTCCTCTCAAAATCTTCCTTTTTTTTCAGCCCTGTGTTTGTTTGCTCCTTGGGGTTTCAGACTTGTGTTTTGTAAAAGCACTTTGTGAGAACTGCCAATGTAATAAGGTCTTTATATATACATTTGATAGACTGGTTACAATACGGGAACTAGAGAATTATATACTGGAAAATATGTATGAAAAATAACATACTATTGAAGTGTCCCATAGCCTTTTGCTTTTGTAAATCCCATGGAGATGGCGACCACTAAAGCAGGTAATCCTGAAAAAGACAAGCATAAACAGATGAGTAATCAGTAAGGCAGCACTGGAAGCTCCTTTCAATGCCATCGAGTGTTCATGCGGAACATGCAGGTTAACTCTCTCATTTGTAATTAGGGAAATAGAAAGCAGAAAACAAGGAGCCATCAGAACCGAGGGTACGGGTCTGTTCTCCTGATTTGAATTCCAAATCAACATAAAGTTGTAGAATGTTGTTAACCAGCGCTGTGCAGCCTAGACTCACAGCAACAAAATGGCCGCCACAAAGCAACAATGAATACGACCCCTGAAAGACTGCTCTGGAGTTCCCCCTCTCTGGTGTTTATGTCCTGTTTCCACTCTACAGCGTCTCAGTATGGATTGCAGTTATGGATTGTTGCATTCCTTCCTGACGGCCAAACGTGCGCTCTGAATATTAACACCTTCCCACCAGGAGCGGCCCGGGAACATACACCCCCCCACGCTCACACACACATGCAAAACACACGGACGGGGAAGGATTTATCGATGCCGTCAGATCGGGTGGAGGAAGAGGAGGCAGGGACCTTGTGGTCAGGCTCTCCCAGCATGCAACAGTCAAAGTGTTTTCTAATGTATAAAGCAACAGCATAAATCACCCAGCAGCCACTGCTCCACGCTGCACACTCATCATGCTGAGCACACACAGTGACAGTGATTTACTAAACAAAGGTAAGGTGCAATTTATGATCTGAACAAGACAAGCACCCCCCCCCACACACACACACACACACACACACAGACACACACACCGTGCTTAACACGCAGTATGTTCAAGAACTGTTGAGTCATGCTTCTGGTTGCATTGGTTGAACGTCTCTCTTAACAAACAGCTTCCTCCTTCTGACTCCGGTTTGTGCTTCACGGAGATGCTGCACAACGGACGGGCATGCGGAGACGCCGCAACGGACGAGCATGCGGAGACGCCGCAACGGACGAGCATGCGGAGACGCCGCAACGGACGGGCATGCGGAGACGCCGCAACGGACGGGCATGCGGAGACGCCGCAACGGACGAGCCCGCATTGACTGTACAACGGATGATTCCAAAGATGCCGCAATGAGTGAGTCGACAGGAGACGTTAACAATGGCTGGGTCTATAGTAGTTCGTTCCACAGAGAGACTCCGCTCATTGTGATGTTCCGTGTAATAACAGGAACCAGACTAAGAACAACAACTTCCTTTTTACCCCAAGACAACCATGAACATCCAACATCGAGAGACTGAACACAGGTTTCCATCACACATTCCAGCCTTCACAGGCACACTTAAAGGACATCTCTCTCCCCTCACTGTCTGCACTCAGGAACGAGAGAGAAAGAAACTTGTTTGTTGCTAGGTAACAGTAGGAATGAGTGTGTGGGTTCTTACGTAATGAAATGGATTTCTAAAGGAGATTTTTGAATTGCGATAAGTAAGTGCTTCTTGGATGAGAGGTCAGTATGACATGCCGGTTCGGCAGCACTGGCAATGAGGAAAAAAACGTGGAGGAGGTTAAATAATATGTATGATTATTTTCTTTTTCATGTACTAATATATAATGTATAATATCTTCTATAATCTCTTTCTATTCAGTATGTACTGAATATATACTTTTGCTTTATGCATCCCAATGTTAAATATACATCAGTGCAGCGCCGATCCGTGTGTAAAAGTGCCATGTACATCTGGCTTCCATTTTTTAAGGTCATAGTGAACTCCTGTGAGGCAAAAAAAACCTGGGTTAGCTAGTCAATCTTCCCCGGCCCAGGGGAAGTCCGTTCACAGATCCATGGGGATTGGAATTAAGGGAAAACAACAACACCGCAACACAGACACCTGGCTGTCAGAACCAGAACCAGAAACACAAATACATCCCAGATGGAGGGGGGGGTGAAGGAAAGCGATGGAAACATTTGAAGAACCCAGGTAGCACAGAGAGTGAGGAAGGGAATTGGGGACGGACACACAGACTGAACAACAGAGATACGAGAAACAGAATTCAGGTAGTCATAGAGATGGTGGTTCCCAACATGGGTGTCGGGGACCCCTGGGGGACTTGGTCAATCAACAGGGGGTACATGGGAAGACTCATAAGATAACGAGGGACAAACATGAGCGGGAATTTAAGGGGCATTTAGTTCAGGTTGAAATTCAGCAGACACTGAGATACATAGATTTATTTAAAGATGTTCACTGTACTGACAGCATAAATGATCAAGAGACATCTGCAGAATATGTTCTAAGTTTATGTATCAAATATATTTTTGTACAAAATTGTTCAGAGTGCCTGAGATATTTCCCATTTAAACTTTACTGCCAGTCCAGTTTGCATTGACTCCACAATGCTTTGGAGTACCACAATGCTTGGAGCACAGTACTAACCCCCCCACCCTAAACACCCAAGGTATATGTTTTTAAGTCGTTTATATAACATGCGCTACTTCACACGTGTTTGTAATTAACAAACATCAATCAAAGCCGTAGTAGTGGGGTAGGGTCCAGTCATGACGCAGATATTAGCAAAATAATGGAAGTTAACTCACTCAAGGGAAGATGGAATATATTTAGGCCTACTGAATTAATGTTACCTATGGAAAATATATTTGGCCACAAAACGCTACGTAAAGTTCAACTGTGGAATCAAATGCCGTTTTTGAGTGCAGAAAATGGTGAGTTGAGCAAATAGCATATAGCAGGCTAGCTTAGCAAACTAGCTTCTATAGACTCTTCCATCAAAAAAACTGAATGTTATGTCTAGAAAAATACAGTCTTTTAGTTTTGTAGCCGTTTTGCGTGTCAAGCACATGGCTTCCTCCAAACGCACGGTCGCTCTATTCTCACAAGGACCGCCACTTGCCACGATGTTACATGAGAACGTCAACCACTCCTCTGCGCGTTATGTAGTGGGGCTCATGTTGTGACGGTAGTTTTTAAAAACATGTATTTCGGTTAACCAAACGCTATTCGAACAATAAACTATTCGGATAGTAAAATATTGTCCAGTGAACATCCCTAGATTCCACAGAGTGCCCCTTTAAAAACAGACTGACCAAGGAACCAATACCATTCAGCGTGACCACCAAGGAAACACCCAAAAGAGACACAGACGGCCCTAAATGATGTTTTCAGTTAATTGGTCTATGGACCAATCACATGCCATCTTTTCACGTGGGCTCTTTCTCAGAGCTTACAGGGACACAGTTGATATAAAAAAGGAACATGTTCAGTAGCACTCACCCCATCCCAGACAGAGGAACCTCTTCCGGATCAGCCTGGTGCGGACCTTCCCAGTGACGGCCATGTAGGACTGCCAGGCCTCCGTCAGAACCCAGCAGAATGATGCCAGGAAGAAGAAGTGCAGGAATGCCGTCGTCATCGTGCAGACGCCCTGTTGACCAAGGCAGAGAACGGGAGGTGTTGGGTTCCATGCGCGAGAACGGTCGGCTGGCGAACTCGAATGAAGCCTTCACAGTTTGGATAATTTGGAATATGATTATTAGGGACACGGGGTCCCTGATCCCGGATCAGCGTGTGCTCACAGGTCACAATAATGAGAAGGATTGTACCTATCATTTCTGTGATTCCCAAAACGCAACGCGGCTTGATACCCCGACAGCAGTCGCAAAAGCAGCGCCGTGGCATATAATGGCATTACTCAGGTATACAACATGAACTGCAATTTCATTTCAAACAAAATCCGTTGAAATTACAATTTCATTATGCCTCATTAACATGTAATCCATTTGCCATGAGAACTACTGTATAAAAATACGACATCAACACGTTGAAAGACAAGAGCTTTGGTTAAATGGCTTATTGGTTTCCTAGGCGCACATCCTTCTAACGACACCCTGACCTGAGCAATGAGTGAATAAAGAGAGTCCGTTTGAATTACACGACTGCAGCAGCAAGAAAAACAGGCAGGCATAAGTACACGATCAGAGCTAGGGAGCAAGTCTGATTGACCAACTGGCCGGCCGGCCGACCGACTGGCCGAACGACCGGCTGGCCAAACGACCGACTGGCCGACACAAAAGCCCCAGCTCTGCATTTCTCTGTCTGCATCACACAGTCATCAGCATGCCAGAGATTGAACAGGAAGACATTTGCGGCAAGGTCAAGCATTCTACTCAGGGAGTGTGTGTGTTTGTGTGTTTCTGTGTGTGTGTGTGTTTCTGTGTGTTTCTGTGTGTGTGTGTGTGTGTGTGTGTGTGTGTGTTTGTGTGTTTCTGTGTGTGTGTGTACGTGTGTGTGTGTGTGTGTGTGTGTGTGTGTGTCGTGGGCTCAGCGTTCCCACGGTGAGGGGATGGGAGTGAGCATGTTCTCCTCTGGAGGAATTCACTGCTCTCCCAGAAACTCCTGCCATGCTCTGTCCTGTGCTGAGCCCCCCTCCCCCGGCAAGCCCCCCCGTGTCTGTCCATCACTATTCTTTCAGTAAGCAGATAGGGAACTACCCCAAATGTGGTTGTGAATCCGTGAAAAAAGGGATTATGGCATTAGGAAGTGGATTTAAGACGCTTTGTGAAAGGGACCAGACATCTACAGTGGGTAGCGAGGGGATTAAGCTAATGTAACTTCAACCACTCTCTGATTACGCTGTTTCCTTTTTCCTTTTTTTTTTTTTTAGCTATGGTAATCTGGGTGTTATTCCACAAAGAGGGGGAACAGTTGAACATGTGTCAGTGGCTCACAGTTCCAAGACTGCCAATCTTCCTGACTGTGCTATCCTGCAAACACCCATGGGGGACTGATTGCATTTACCGTGAACCCTTCTTTAGTTCAGTTATATACTTGATTTAAAAACCAAAAAAGGAATTAGGCAAGCCTAGCAATTAAAAGTGATGTATGTTTGTTGCCCTCACTGGATTAAATCCTGTCTTTAACCACCACGCCATGGAGCTATTAGTTTACTGAGTGTCGAAGTAGCATCTCGCTAGGATCGTTTTGTCATGCATTAACATCACGCTAAGTTTTAATATTTTGCCAGACACCATTAAGCGTTGCGTTAAACTGACTAACGTTTCTAATTAAGTTTTCCTCCACTACAAATAGCATCTATGAACTGTATGGCTTTTGCCACTGGCTGTTTTAACAGCTTATTAGTCAGTAAGAGGCTTTCTAGTATCTACTAATTTACTACTTGGAATAGTCATACAAACTGAGCAATTGCTAGCAAGACTGAAGAGTAACTTTACACTGCCAAAGCTATTTCAATTCACGGCACAGCAACGTTTGTTTTTCGTCCCTTCGTGAATGACATTGATACAATAACTATCAATACAGGTGATGATAATTTACTTTTTTGTCAAGCAAAAAGACGAGAAAATCGTGGAAACCCCTAGTCTTTTACTGCCCGAGGGGTTGTAATCTAGCATATATTACTCCAAAAAGCAGGCACGGATGCGTACTTTGAAAATCCACAATTCTGGAACAAATCCTAATGCATAATCTGTTTTGACTTCGGCAAGATTCAAACGCAGGAACTCTTGTTTGGCTGTCCACGTCTCTACCCACTACGCTATTTAACAAGGAGAAGTCAGTCAGTCACTCAGTCAGTAAGTAAGACACATTCACTCTTATTGGCTGGCTCCGTTTACTCGGTCTGGCAAAAACATGCTGAGTGATGTGATTCTTTCATTGAAACAACCAATGAAAAGCCATATATGTGCATATTGTACCTTTAATGCAGTTTAAAGACACCACATTTGTACTTTGCAAAATCTGAAACTCAGTCAACTAATGGCCAGTAATGAAATTCATCACACAGCTGTGGTTGAGCCAGGGATGGTTTAAGTTTTAGTACAATCTGACAATACAAATAGATGTTGTAAGCTAAAAATGAAACAGTGGAAAACCTTGGCATTACTCCAGACCATGATCTCTATTTTGGACAAAATGAAATCCCTATGTTTAGCATGGGCTTATGCTTAGCAAAGTGGGTAGCATAGTGGCCCTTGTCAGGCGGTATCTTTGGACGAGGTCAGTGTCTCTGGCCCCTCCCCCTTTTCTCAGTCTCCAACAGCTACGCTGCAATAGTCTGTGCCAGGGGGTTAAAGTCAGTACCTCTCCTGTCATACCTGGTTCCGTTGGGTCTTAGCCAAGTCCCACTTAATTCTCCCTCCCCATCTCTCACATAATGTGTCATATGAATCCCCTAAACCTCCTTGATTGCAGGTGAAGACATCCAATCAGGTTGTTGCTGTAGACTCTACATAGGGTCATCCACAAAAAGTAGCAGCTTCCTTCAACCAGTGCGTGGATATGCGATTCAGACCAAAGATTTGCACGTTGAAAATGTTTGGAAATGTTACAGTGTCACACTATTTACCCTATGTCCTCTGAGAACTTCTTTTCTTCTCCTTTCTTTTTCTCATCCCCCCTCTCTCATCTCCTCTTCTCTCTCCTCTCCTCTTCCCTCTCTTCTCTTCGCCTCCCCCTTCTCCTCTCTTCCCCCATCTCCTCTCCTCTGTTCTTCAGCTGTCTAGCAGTCAACAGGCATCCCACACACTCACTATCATGTAGAGTTGCCTAGCAACCGGTGTACACAGCTGACCCTGCCTCTACTCCATTAAGATCCTATTAAATTGTCCTAAGTCTTTTTTCTATGCCCCCCACACTCATTCAGACACACACACACACACACACACACAACTTGGGGAGCTTAGCTGACTAGAACAAGATGACTCCCCTTTAATTATATATGAATCCACACAGATTAAGGTAAATCAATGAATCCATTAGGTATGTATATTCAGTATGTATGTACATATATGTTCTCTTCCTCTTCCTGTGACTGCAAAGGAGGTCTCTACAGCGTAGATAAAGCAGTCAACCAGGCAGAGTAGTAAACAACAGGAAGTGTCTACACTGTAAATAAACCAGACAGGCAGGCAGAGCTGTGAAACAGGTCCGGAGCTAGGTGTTGCAAAACAAATCAAACCCTGTCTCTGCATACAGCAGCACAGCGGTCTGCCGTAGACAAAACTCAAATTGAATTCTGAATTGAGAACATGAACTTGACGAACCCTTTTGTTAGTCTAGACGACAGTCTGAATCGTGGTCTGTGCCGACGCAGGGAGAGTCTGGCGTCCCACTGGGACAAAGCTTCTAACATTCGCTGGGGACGCACAGACCAGACATTCGAATTCCCACAATTCCCCACTGATGCAGCACAGGTACAGTGCGTGTCTCCTTGTGAAAAGGGCTTAATAAAACCCATGTGATAGATCATGACAGAACATCAATGTCCTTTTGAAATATTGTCTATATCGAGAATTTATTTTTGTCTTCTAAAACATCAGCTGAATGATGATGTTGAGTCTTCTCACCCCCACAGTTAAAATATCCTTTAGGATTTTCAGTCATGATTTGGAACCATCCTTCTGGATTCTTGTTGAAGGATGTGTTCCTATGAAAATCCTTTGAGATATGTCTAGTAGAAATAAAGTACTGTGCAAGTCTTATGCCGCAGAAAGTCAAACTAAGGCCATTCATTTGGATAGTAAGTGTTTTAAAAAAACAAATATACAGCTCTGGAAACAATTAAGAGACCACTGAAAAATAATCAATTTCTCTGGTTTTACTATTTATATAAAATCATGTATATGTTCAAGTAAAATTTAAATGTTTGTTTTATTCCATAAACTACTGACCCCATTACTCCAAAATTCCAATTAAAAATATTATAATTTAGCGTATTTATTTGTAGAAAATAACAACTGGTCAAAATAACCAAAAAAAGATGCATTGTTTTCAGACCTCAAATAATGGAAAGAAAACCAATTTAAATTAATATTCATATTTTTCAACAACAAAATACTAATGTTTTAATTTAGGAATGGTTCACAGATCAATATTTGGTGGAATAACCCTGATTTTTAATCACAGTTTTTATGCGGCTTGGAATGTTCTCCACCAGTCTGTCACATTGCTGTTGGGTGACTTTATACCACTCCTGGCAAAGATTTTCAAGCAGCTTGGCTTTGTTTGATGGCTTGTGACAATCCATCTTTCTTTTGAGCAAATTCCAGAGGTTTTCAATGGGGTTCAAGTCTGGACACTGGCTGTGTGGCATGGAGCATTGTCTTGCTGGACAATAAATTCTCAGAGTTGGGGAACATTGTCAGAGCAGAAGGAAGCAGGTGGTCTTCCAGGATAACCATGTACTAGGCTTGATTCATCCGTCCTTCACAAAGACAAATCTATCTGATTCCAGCCTTGCTGAAGCGTCCCCAGATCATCACCGATCCTCCACCAAATTTCACAGTGGGTGTGAGACCCTGTGGCTTGTAGGCCTCTCCAGGTCTCCGTCTACCCATTAGACAACCAGGTGTTGGGCAAAGCTAAAAATGTGACTCGTCAGAGAAGATGACCTAACACCATTCCTCCCTTATGGTCTTTTGCAAATATCAGCCTAGCTCCTCTTCGCCTCTCATTGATGAAGAGCTTTCTTCTAGCTTTGCATGACTTCAGCCCTGCCCCTAGGAGCCTGTTTGAAAGCATCCTCGCCGTGCACTGCTGTTTGCCATTCTTTTTGTAGGCCAAATTTAGGTGGCCAGCCTAAGGCACATCTGTGCAATTCTCATGCTGTCTGATCAGTATCTTGATATGCCACACCTGTGAGGTGGTTGGATTATCTCGGCAAAGGAGAAGTGCTCACTAACACAGATTTAGACAGATTTGTGAACAATATTTGACAGTAATAGGCCTTTTGTGTACATAGAGAAAGTCTTAGATCTTTGAGTTCAGCTCATGATAAATGGGGGGAAAAAGTGTTGTGTTTATAATTTTGTTCAGTGTAATATTTATTATTATTTTTGTTTTGTTTTACAAATAAACACTATCCAAATAAATTACCTAAGACTTTTTGCACAGTACTGTAAGAAAACATCCATTATGGAAATAAACTAATTAGTGGCTCTTGTGTGTGTTTTATCCAGGTCTTATGTTAAATGTGGACCAGAAATCACCACAAAGACCCTGAGACAGGCTATTCACGGATTATAAATGTATAGGTTTAGGGTTACTTTTAGGCTTTGGCATCATCGCTTTGGTTTAAGATAAAACATATAGGTTTAGGGTTACTTTTGGGTTTTGGCATCATGGCTTTGGTTTAAGATAAAACATATAGGTTTAGGGTTACTTTTAGGCTTTGGCATCATGGCTTTGGTTTAAGATAAAACATATAGGTTTA
>JACXGJ010017502.1:0-11119 GCA_016801105.1 Esox niger
CAGGCAGCCTCCGGTAGGCTAACAGCCCAGGCAGCCTCCGGTAGGCTAACAGCCCAGGCAGCCTCCGGTAGGCTAACAGCCCAGGCAGCCTCCGGTAGGCTAACAGCCCAGGCAGCCTCCGGTAGGCTAACAGCCCAGGCAGCCTCCGGTAGGCTAACAGCCCAGGCAGCCTCCGGTAGGCTAACAGCCCAGGCAGCCTGTGATGAGGCTCACAGTAACATGCAGTTTTCCGAGTGCCTCTATTGTCCTGTGTGGGCACTTGGCCGCTAGCTCTTTGTTTACCCATGCCAATGTTCGGTACTCGATTGTCATCATGGACCGTATTCCCCTTCGCTTTTTGCCGTAGAATGCGCCGAGAGCCGCGTGCTCAACTAGCCAACGGACCCGTCGTCTGTAGCGCCCCGCTAACGGGCTTCCCCGCCACCTGCTCCAGTTTACATGATGACCTATGCGGAAGCTAACAGGACTTTGCCTAATCCCGGCTGCTCGTGCTGAAAGTGTTGGGTTCCGGAGCCAGACTGTGAGAACCTTTACAGGCTTAGATTCTGTACCCCAGAGGCTCTTAGCATGGCACTCAATCAACGGCACGACAAGACGGTGCCTGGTGTGAGCACAAACTCACGGACACACGCTAGTAAACACAGACACACCACACAGTAGTATACACATAGACACACACACACACACACACACACACACACACACACACATACACTAGTACACCCATAGACAAACACAAGCACACACACACTTGTACACACATAGACACGCTCACATTTGGGAAACGCAATCATCTCGAGATACAAACACTCTTACAGGTACCTAAACACAGACAGGAAGTATTGAGGGGTCGCCAGCTGCTGGGTTTCACGAGTGACAGGCGAGCGGTGCCGTCTAAACCCCTGCGATTTGCCGAAGCGGGACACGCCGCTGTCGGGCCCCGTGAGACTCCGACTCTGATTAGCACGGTTTGGTGATTAGTAAACAGACAGATGTTGTCACAAGGAAGCGTCTGATTGGGTGAGCCTACTTGGTTCGGGAGGGGCCACTGCTGGAGTTGGCATGCAGGGTGTCCTGAAGGTGTGGTTGGAATTAGTTTTACCAGACAGCCAATACAACCATCCTGGTACTCCCTCGCCAATCCAGCAGTGTGTCCAGTTTCCTTGTTATCCTCTTTCAGTAAGACAAATCCAACCACACAGGGTCCTTAAATAGTGTCACAATGAGACAGTGTTATTGTGTTCAGGTGATTCAGTGAAATCACCCTTCAGGAGATGACCGCTGTGTTTTACCTGTGTGTATGGTGCACAAGTGCCATTGTGATTTGGGCCGAGGCCAGATGAGAGTGAGGCACATCCGCTTGGCGCTGTCTAACGGCACGCTGGGTCATGTTGGTGGTCCTGGGAAGGGACGTGTCAGCCCAGCTCCACTTCTGCTCCTGTCCGTCGCTCTGCCCATGAACAAAGCGCCCACCACCTCCACCGCCTCGATCCTGGACGGAGAAGAACTACTCTGATTTAGCAACATTATCGGTTCTAGTTTGGGCAGTCCGCTAATTTGTTTTATACCTGTTTTCACCGTTGATGGCAGGCTAACCCCCAGTCTCTGCTGGTGAATGTATATTTTTTCTTCTTATTTGTCAATGTTGAGCTTTATAGCTGTAGATTTTCTCTGTTTGGGGATTTTTTTCATTGGAAGATGTATTTTCTCCGTCTTTGTTGTAAAATATTTCATAAACGGTAACAAAATTTATTAACGTAGTTACTCAAAATCCAGTTTCCCCCCTGTCAAAATGAGTTTGCCCTCTTAATACTGAGTTTCTGTAACTAGATATTCCATAGGTGGTGATCGCTCTAAAAAAGGTGGGAAATCCATGAAAGGGATTTCTTTTTCACTGCTATGTGGCTAAGGAAAAGCCCATTAAGGTAGCCTAATGAATTCAGATACAAAACCTCATATTTCAGCTATCTATAGCCTAACCAGACTTAGATGGTATGCTGTTTTTGTGAGGACCACTGTAGTTTTGAATCAACTTGTTATATGAATATTTTCCAGAGCGGAATATTAACAAGTTTGAGGTGAGCCCATATCTCGAAATTGGTATAAAATTGCATCCCAAATGGCATTAAAAAGGTCCTAAATGTCTTGAATTTAATGTGATGGAGTCTGCTCGTGGATACCCTGCGCAGAACCCACAAAAATAGATTTAACACCCAAACACAGTGTTCCGTAATGGCTTTTCAGACACCCCAATTCCTCTCTGCTTTTTCAGTCTTCCTGTCTTCTGTGGATGTGGCAGTGGTCAGATAAAAGGTAAGGTCAGGGCTAAGAGAGAGAGTATGGATCACAAACTTGCTAATTAAGGTGCCAAAGGTGTTCAATGCCGTAAAGATTGTTTAGAAACCATTAGGGTGTTGGGTGTTCACACGCACACAAGATAGTGCCAAGGTCACAGGAAACACACGCACACACTCTCTGGCGCTTCTGTAGGAACTGCTGCACTAGACAAAATGTGGCATTTACGCCAGGACAAAAGAGCCGAAGCCCGCTTTTATTAATTCTCCTAAATAAATAGGTCCCTCTTGGGGACTTGTCGCTGAAACACATTTTCAGTGATATTAATGAGCCACTTGTTTATTTAGCCTATTTTTAAAGGGGCTCTATAACTAACTAAACAGGGAAGGAAATTGGAAGCAGTTACCTCAGGAGTCTCTAGAGGTTGATGGTAAAAGAGAAAAAAAACACAGCCACTTTTCAATGTATAATATCAGATCGTGAGGAAAAAAGGCTCTTCTGGAGTTAATATTAAAATCCTCTGGGGTTGAGCTTGAAATGAAGCTTAAATGGTTTTCCAGTGACTTGGTAACTCCTCATTAGAAGGTTTGGCACAATTATTGCATGTAACCAGTGGGTTGTGAATTGAATGAAATGTCTGTCAACCATTCAACCACCACAACTTTGTTTTTGTTGCACAAACTGACTGAAAACTCAGCGGCTGGTAAGTGTGCGATCCGTGTGTTTTTTAAGTCCAAATCATTTTTCATTGCCAGCGCTCCTGTTTCATATAGTTTAGATTACTTTGATAGTTTTGAAAGTAAGTTATTGTCTCTTCAAGGTTTTATTACCTGCTATTGATAAGGCTGTGTAGTCTAGTGGACCTAATTTCAAACCGGTGAGGGTAATGTCCATGGACGGCTTTTTCACTCCTTTTGTACTCAGTGTGTTAATATTAGATTTCTATCTTAATTTTAACAAAAGTTTATCAATCATTTGAACTGAGTTCACCTTTTCTTCCCTGGCTGTGTGTAGCCAGTCAAAGCATCAGACGTGTTATTGGTTCATAATATTTTTGACAATCACATCCTTTTATTTCCAATTCATAAACCTGTTTAATGATTGACAATTACGAAATAAAGTGAAATCAGACTGATGCTGGGGGAAATTGTGAAACCATATTGTTCAGTGCAGCTGCGGCAAGCAGCTAAATAAAGTTTTCACTTCTACTGATTTCTGTTGCTACAATGAAAATATTAACTAGAATACTGAGAAACGTTTTTCCCCTTTCGGACATTACAGTAATAGGCAGAGAAAACACAAAAGTGCAGTTCAAGCCCCGGATTCTTTAACCTCCTGTGGACAAAAGCACAGATTGTGGGGTGTTACTGTTGGAGTGTGCAGGGAATAACTGTTTCCAGCGTTGCCAGTTTTGACTAACCATATACAACGCCTAAATGCCTCTTGACTCCAGCAGAAACTGACTGAAATTCTAGTTTGGCTGTTACTCACTGTCTATAAATCAGCCATCCGAAGCATATTTTTTCATGTGCACTGTCATTAAAAATAGGCCAATATTGAGAAACCTTGTCAGTTTCGGAGGTTTAAATGGCAAGAAATTGTTTGAGCATCCTTTCCTGTGTACTGTTATGGTTTTCTTTTACACCTGTTCCAATACCCCTGAACATTAACCACTGCTGCTTATGAGGCTAGCTAGTAATCATAAGCTAGTTAGCAGGGCAGAAATTACACACGTTAATGAGTAACCACTCACCAGCTAGCAGAGCTTACATTTCACGCTGCCACAGAGGACACACTACCTAATTAGCTGGTAGGACTAACGTTACTGACTTGCTAACGGGAACACTAGCTGAGTGCAACACTTGAACTGCAACCCCAGTCCTTTGGCTGTCTAATAGCCATCCTACCAAATTCCATGATTATATACACAATACGTTGTCAAGTCAAACTATTTGCATTTTCCGACAGATGTTTAATACCGGCTGTGTAGCCCACACCCTCCTCTGCTGAAGATAAGATAAATATTTGTGTGTATTTACACTGGCATCCTCAACCCAATAGAGCATAAGGTGGGATTACTGTAAGTGTAGTCCGCTTTGGCCATTGATGATGGATTGTGTTGGAACAGTGTTATTGACTGAAGCTGCAAGCAGTCAGATCTGCTCTCCGGGCTGGGCCGACTGCCTCTTTCTCCGGCCAGCCATCTATTACATAGTTAGCATCGATTGGCGCTTCATCCTTGATTCCACAGCTTAGCTCGCGCACCGGATGGGGAGCATAGTGTGTTTGTCTGTCTCACTCGGAGCTTGGGCAGAACACACCTGCGCACAAACGGTTTAGCTTTGAGCTAAGCGGTCCCTGCGAGGGGAGAGGGTGGTGTTCTGTGCACCTCCGGTGTAGCCACACGTCGAGGCACTGTGGTGAGCAGTAGAACGGGGTCGCTGGCTAACCTGCTATTACTGCTTCGGGAGGTTTCAACTGGAGGATGACGCACGGCTTCTGCCCGGTTTAGCTTGGCCTGCGTGTGCCTGTCTGTGTGGGTGGCATTCCGGAGCCCAGGGCCGGGCGATGCCAGTCTCTGTTTGTGAGACTCTCTCAACCCAGCGCACCTCTGCCAATTAGATTTGATCAAATTCAGCCAGGAGGCTGGTTGGGGGAGACATTGAGTGGGGGAGAAAGAGAGAGAGAGAGAGAGAGAGAGAGAGAGAGAGAGAGAGAGAGAGAGAGAAAGAGAGAGAGGACAATAAGAGGGAGAAGCAAACTGTAGAGAACGACACGCAGCCGGGTAGAGTCTGGACGTTGGGAGGAATGAGAATAAGACAATGGGATGGAATGGAGGAGGAGACAGAGCAGGGAGGGGAAGTTAGGAGAGCCAGGGAGGATGAGACGGCAAGGGAATGATTGTGAAACAGGGAGGCAGGGGGGAGAGGTAGTTTTTCTAGCTGACTGCAGCACTCTTCCTTCCTTTTTATTGACAGCTGGACGCCTCTTTTTCAGCTCAGCTAGATACTCAATCACACAGCTGATAGAGAAGCCTGTCGCTCCATTTCTGACTCCCCCCCACACACAGATCTTCTCTCGATCTCTGCCTCTCCCTGCAGTGCATTTGCAACATCCCACACAAATTTGAACTATAAGACTCATTTGCGGGTACACTTATGTACCACACAGGACCCACTGAAAGATGTATGAGACCCCCTCCCCATCCACACGATGACAGAGATCCCGGGAAAGGTAGAGGAGAGCTCCTCGGTGGCACTGTGACTTTGAGATGTTCTGCACGTAAGCCCCTGTTCCCTGATTGTTCCCACATAATAAGGAGCCAGGTTAGCGCCGATCTCTCTCACGCAGTCCACAGATAACCCACAGTCACAATAGACCGGTTGAACACTGGGCCGCACAAACACACACACACACACACGTACACGTACACACACATACGCACGATCAGCAGAGAGGGCTAGATAGGGAAGTTGATTGATGTGCGTCAATACAGCTTTGTCCTCCTCTCATGGCCTCCGCTGTCCTGCTGTGTGTGTGTGTGTGTGTGTGTGTGTGTGTGTGTGTGTGTGTGTGTGTGTGTGTAGCGGGTCTATTGTGGGCCCGGGTTATCTGTAGCTGTCATCTCTGTAACTGACGCCTCCAGCGACACACAGACAGTCGCACGCGCTTTGTTGTCCTTCAGTGTCGTTCGCCTTGTCAATGGACCCACAAACAAACACGGTCAATGGATTCTGTCTACACAGAACGTCGCCCGCGTTGTTTAGGCTCGTCGCTAACACCGCCGCGAAGGAATGGCATCGCCGAAAACACCCTCGGGCCCCTAGCCGACCGTGAGATTCCTCTCGTCTTCGGGAAGAAATGTGGAATTGTTGCCATTCTTGGTCAGGGATGAGACATGTTTGCTGGAGAGCTTCTACCAAAATAGCTGAAGAGGAAAACATGAGAAGGGAGAACAAAGCGTGGACTGTGGTGAGTTCCAGAGGATGTCTCACCGGGTCAAAGCTCTGGGGAATAGAGCTGTGGAGAGAATGGGCGATGGCGAGGGAGAGAGCGCATTAGAGAAGTAGCAGTGGAGAGGAAGGTTGCTGGAGAGAGGAAGCGCATTAAAGGCAGTGGAGAAGACAGATGAAAGAGTCGTGCAGAGGGATTGGGGGACTGAGATGAAAGTCTTCATCATGCAGTGTTCATTCTGACGTCCGACAGAGCTGACATATTACAGTGTCAGGGTGTAATCAGAGAGCTGTTGGTCAGGTTAAGTAGATATCCACCCTCCCAGTTGCACCGTGCCCTGACCCCTTGTGGTCCTTCCCTCTACATGTCCATCTTAAGCATGTTACAACTCATCGTGTTGGTGCTTATATCGGAGCTAGCATCCCTAGTCAATGTTTTGGCCTAGTCTTTATTTCCTGGGTTAAGCACGCTAACACCTAACCTTTGAGCTGAGCCCTGTAGCCAAGTGTTTAATGCTAGTTTCCCCATTAACTAGGCTAGGTCAATCACTACAGGTTTGTCCACCTCTGAGTACCACTGTAACTTCAGAAGCAACGTGATGTCTGATCACAATCTTAATCAAGAGGCACGGGTTTAACAACAACAGTTCACCTGGGAGGAAATGTAACGTTATTAGTCACAATCTTCATTAACAAATTGTGTAAACTGACTGTAAAACGCTTGCTTGCCGACTTTTCCAAAATGCAGAGTAGACAACAAAAAGGCATAAAGACAGAAAAAATAAGAGAGCGTTAAATCTGCAGGACAGGCGATTATATAGGGTCATGAAATATTTTCTGGATGAAGGGCTGGTTGTGTTGGGCTGTTGAATGATAAGTGATCTATCATGTAGCCTAATCCAGTCTGACGCTATGCGGAGTGAGCAACAGATTAGACAGTTTTATTGAGGAAGTGACTGCAGCATAGGGTATGTTGGGCAGAGAAATGTTTTGCTCATCTCAAAATAGTAATATAGAGCCACATAGATGGCTGCAACCATCCCACCATCTAAACTCGGCTGCTTACCGTGCACTTTCTGCTGTTCTGTTTAGGCCTCAATGTTGAACTCCGTCACCTATAGCCTGGCTGTTTTCAGATGAGCTATAAGCAGGGGGGTGCCGGAGGAACGATCCGCTGACCCTCACGTCACTGGCACGTCCCTTCCTCCCTATTTAGGACTTCCTGCCGAGACAGGTAGCCACTTCATTAAAGCAGGGGTCTTAATGCTGATGTAATTACTGTTCCCCACAGGCTCTGGGCTAGTCTTAATACATGCTTCAAACTGGCCTACTGCTCACTCGCTTAACAGGTAATTGCATTTCAGCACAGGGAAGGATGGAGCAGGGAACGGAGGGAGCGGTAGATAAAGAGGAGGAAAGCTGGAGCAAAATGGAGTTTCTAGTAAAGAGCGAGATGCAGAGAGATGATGAGATAGCGAAAGGCAGCCGTAACCGGGGAGACCAGCTGTGCATGGCCAGCCTATTATGGTCTGTTGACCTGAGGACATGGCTACTGTACGTTTGCAGATGGAGCCAGGGAGTCTCAGGCCCTACTCTGTCTCTGGAATAAAGCAGGCTGTATGGTCTCTGTGTAATGGGTTAGGGATTGCTCAATCCCCTCCCTGATAATTTGGTTAGTCATTACTGCCTAGTGCTTTGTCCCTGCAGATTTTCTATAGGAGAAAGGACTGACTGCCTCTCAACAGGCATATATGAGGTCCACCCACTTCATATGAAATGAAAGCAAACCAGCTAGTGTAATGCTTAGAGATGCATTCTGGGAGTTGTTGTGACTTACTGACTTTCACATTTTGTGGTCGATGTGTACTATTGCTTATATGTGTGAAATCTAAGTAGAATTGTTAAAATAGCTTGGATAGCCTTAACAATTCAAGTTTGAATCTGAGTAGTTTTGATGACATGGGGCACATATCGGTAGTTATGTGACATGGTACCCAATTTTCCGAGGGCATGTTTTGGCTTGACAATGCCAAGAAGTCCAGAAATCACGCAATGCATCTTTATTGCAGCCTTCCTTCTATAAACTAGCTTTCTTTACTTAGCTGCTGTAGTTACATTATCACAGTGAACACGTTTGAATGAATCAGTAAGTGCCTTGTTTTGCCTCGAGTCAGTGCAGTACTGAGACCGCTCAGCTGTCCCTGAACAACATGACAACATCGAGATGTGTGGTTGGCTGCGCTGTAAACGTGGGGGAAGGTGTTGAGGTACATGATTGGCTAGTAGACTTAGCCGGGGAAAAACTATGACTGTTGCACTGGGAATGTCTCTCTGCTTTCTTATTGGCTAATTTAGGCCAAGTCTGACGCATTGCGCTGTCAAGACGTCCGAGGACAGAACTGCTCTGACCACTAGTCCATCTGTTTGATAGATAAAAACAGCCATGAGAATGTTTACAATATATATATTTTTTGGTCTGCCTATGTGTCATGTTATGGTAATAAACGTAGTGTATTCTTTCCCTGAAGTGTCTCTAACTGGGACCTCCCTCAGTCAGTACAGTAGTGTTCTGTATCCAGAGCCTCTTCCGTATTCATGGCCACAACACTCCAGCTCCTGAACACTCACTGCAGGCTGCTCAGCTGAGCCTGAAGGACAGACAGGAATTGTTTATCGGTTAATGACTTCTCTCTTTCTCCTCTCTTGTCCTCTTATTCTATCTTGTCTGTTCCGTCGCTGTGTCTCTTACTCTCGTTGTCTGTCGCTCCGTCTCTTTTTCTCTTTGGCGAGTGGCCATCACAAACGGTAGCTCAGTTCACTTTGTCCTTCCAGTTTAGACATTAGGACAGACCTCAGATGAACGTGACTTGTCAATGACCAGGCTCCAGTTCCAATTACTGTTGGCCTGTCTTGTTAGCACTCCCATGAAGACGCCCTGAGATGTAGCTTGTTATAAAGACCTGGGCCTACATTTCAGCGTTGGATGAATACCACCTGCATCCAAAATGTCTTCTAATAGTGCCCTACTTTTGGCCGGGGTCCATAGAGCTAAGGCTGAAAGAAGTTCACTATGTAGAGAATAGGTGGCATTTTGGGCTGCGCACAAACTCTATTCTCTGAGGAGACATAATTAGCTGTTCAAGAGCTGTCTTGTATTCATACAGTAGTTAAAGGACATTTTACATCAATAGATGCTAGTCTAATGGCCTCAGTACTTTAGCTTTGCTAGCGTCTGATATCTGCATCTACCCATGGGATTAGCCTCTTGTCAGATTGTGTTTCATGGTTAACAGGGCAGCTTACCTCCTCATCACCCTTTCTCCCTCCATATACACTACATGTTCACATGCTGTGTAAAGAATAAACTGTATATTTGCTTCCCATGTCATAGAAAATCTATGTCGATCTCTAGACTCCGTTCGTTCGACGGTAAAGCCTTCGTAAGAGAATGACATTGTTCATAAAAATATTTTTGTGGGGGATGGCAGTTGGGTAGCCGGGTGATTAGAGCATTTCCCCTGTGACCAAAAGGTTGTTATGTCTTATCCCAAAACCGACAAGTGGATACAAATAATTCAGTTGTTCTGTTAGCAAAATGAACACTGATAGGTCGAAGTGTGGAAGCAGCAAAATGATCACTGAATTGCCAGAGTGTGGAAGCAACATTCTTTGTGGTGGAAATGTGCACATTGAAAAAGCATGTGAATACAAAGACTATTGATCTGCGTGCGTGCGTGCGCGTGCGTGTGTGTGTGTGAGAGAAATGACTACAGGTTGATCAAGAACTGTTGCTATCCCATTAATCTTCCTGTATCCTTGTCTCTTACCATGTTAGCTGCTGTCCGTCCAAGCACTAGCATTCCCAGTTTTCCCTTGGCTTTTGTTCTGCCGTTTCATTTCTCCCTCACACCCATCCTCCGTTTTCCGTCTGACCATGCACTGCACGTGTGGGTCTTCAGTCTGAGTTCGCCGTGCTCTGAACTCATCTCTGTCTCTCTTGTCGCTCTCGTCTGTTTTCTCCCCTCTCAAGGACAACTACACATTTGCCCAGCCAGGGATCCAGAGGAAAGTCAAGGCCCTGGAGGAGTTGGTCAGCAGAATCGATGGTGAGTGGCGCTCCACGCCCCCCCTCGTCTCCCTACCCCTCCCCCTCTCTCGCGTCCTCTCTTATCTGATCTCTCTCTTCCCCTCCTTAATCTCTTCCCCTCCTGTCCTTGGCCTTTGTTTCAACTCCCCTCCCCTGGTCATTGTTCTCTCCTGAGGTCTATCTCCCTCTTTTGATCTGTTTGCAGTCCAGCAGGGAACGTCTGTCTCTGAGTAGAACACCTGTGTGGGGCAACCCTCCTCTTTTAAATCACTCTTTTTCATCGTTCCATTTTTCTCCTGCTCCATTTCTCTCTCGTTCCATCTTCCTGTCTCTCTCCCTCTCTCTCCAGTCTTTCTTTCTGTCCCTCTCCCCTTTTCTGTATTTCCCTCTGTCTGTCCATCTGTCTGTCTGACCGTATATCTGTTCCTGTCTGTCAGGATAATCATTAGTCCCTCCAACAGCCTGAGTGAACATTTGCACGCACACGCACACGCATGTGTGCACCCTCACTGCTGTGTGTCATCCCCACTCAGTGGCAGGTCAGTGTGGTCTTTAACGGAGTACTTGTTGGCTGACGTCTCGTCCTCTGGAGATCACCAGCCAATGAAGCATGGGAATTTCTCATTACGATAGATTAGAGACATGAAGTCAGGATTCACTAGTCATCCTCTCCTCACTGCACAGTCAAGCACAGACAAAGACCAAGTCCTATCCCCCGGACCCAGCCCTACCCCCCAGACCCAGCCCTAACCCCCCAGACCCAGCCCTAACCCCCCAGACCCAG
>JACXGJ010017503.1:0-11115 GCA_016801105.1 Esox niger
AGACCAGTACAGTACAGTAAGGTACTGAACATTAGTGACCAGCAGAGTACTGTAGAGTAGTAACCAGTACAGTACAGTAGGGTACTGTACATTAGTGAGCAGCAGAGTACTGTAGAGTAGAGTCCAGTACAGTAGATTAGAGTAGGGTCCTGTACAGTAGAGTAGAGTCTAGTACAGTACAATAGAGTCCAGTAGAGTACAGTCCAGTACAGTACAGTAGAGACCAGTACAGTAGTGATGGGTAGAGTCTCTCACGTCTGCGATGTGTTCAGGCTAAACATTAAGTTGTCTTACCCACAAAACTATTGAAAAGGGTTTCCAAATGTGCTTAAAAATACCTTTCCCTGTTATGACGGACTTGGCAAGGCCTCTAAAAGGGGCAGCTCTTTGCTACGGCACCACAAGAATGTCTGATGTGGTGATACAACAAACCACGGCTAGTCTCTCACTGGCAATCTGTCGTTGTGGTGCAGCAGGCTGAGCCCAGTGGAAACGCAAACCTTTCATAGATTGGCCGAAGCTTGGCCCGCGTGGGTTCATTGGTAAACGTAGAGAGAGAGAGAATGAAAAAGAGGAGAACGATAGACAATGTGGATGGTGGAGAAAGGGAGATGCTAGAGAGGCAGGAGACAGAGACTGAGAGACAGATGGAGAGAAGATATGAAATTGAATAAAATAGGGAAAGTCTCCTTTCTACCAAGAGAATAAGAAAGGTCACACAGAGCCTGTTGGAACAGAAATGAAACAACATCCTAATGTCTCTGCATTGACCCCCTCATACCTGTTCTTCTGACAGTAATACCTCAACAGACAGGCTTCCGGAGAGTGGTGGGATATTATATATTCACAATGCAAAACTGCCAGAACAGAGCATGTTTTATTCATACACTGCCTGAATGAACTTCTGGTTGTGTGTTGCGAGGGACGTCTGCCTCTGGAGCCAATCCTTTTCAGTTTGTTTGTTTCATTTGTTTACTTTTCCACCAGCCTAATCCGAGTTTGGTTTCCGTGATCAAACCCGTGTATGGAGGCACGGCTGTCTGTGCAGATGCTCATTGGGAAAAGCATCCATGCATGGATGGGTTCCTGTGATTTAATGTCCACGCAACTGTTTGACAATGCAGAGACATACCATGTCAGAAGACAGTAATGTAGTCGACATAGAGTTTTCTGACGCGCGCTGTCAGTGTTGTCATATCAAATATTAATGTCATTTAGCAGGCACTTTTATCCCGAAATAATGACACGTGTGGATACATTTTGGGGTTTGGTTGGTCCCTAGAATCAATTCCTGGTTAACGTTGTTAATATGTCAGGTTGTTAGTATACACTGTTATTCTTATAGTTAAATTGAGGTCATATGTATTATTCCGTAGAGACTATCCAGAACGATCTGTCCAAATGTTGCTGTTCGATGTGCTATGTAGTATTTTTGTTCTCTGTTTAGACTATTCTGGGGTTGATCATGTTTTCCATTCGGTTATTGCCAAACATAGCCAGGGACTGATAGGTTGCCTGTTCAAAACAACCAAGCCAACAAAGTAAAGCAACTCTTGTTCAATCTTTGAGCATAACGTCAAAACGTTATACGTCCTAGAACATTTGAACATTTCCATGAATTGACTTTTTTTACTGCTTCGGCAACATTGGCTATATTGGCTAAACGGAAAGTAAACTTGCCAAAGATTCTCTTCTAATCCAGCCATTAAGAAAATGCAGGCATACATTTTAATAGAGATGCCACAATTCCTTCCCACTTGGTTCACTCCCTGGCCAGGCCTATTTCTATGATTGGAGATGGGACTCGATGTAGGATGGCCAAATATGGGTTTTCACCCGCAGGGTCCTCAGGCAGGTCCAGAATATGTCCTAGAATTAAAATACCCACAGAAAAGCATTCTCTCCCTCTGTTTTTCTGTCGCTCTCGGTCTCCTCGCTCTCTAACTCTCTCACCCTCCCGCTCTTTGTCTCACTTTCTTTCTGTTCTGTTCATTCCCTTCTCTTTTCCTTGTCGACTCCACTCCAGTCAGACTGACCTCACTGTGGGATGAAAGCTCCTCCCTGGTGATTTTGTCCCACCGCTGACAGCCGGGTTGTGTCCCGAGTGGCACTGTGTGGGGTCCTGGAAAAACGAGTGCACTACATAGGTGCTATGGTTTAGTTTAGTACACAGCCCTAGAAACTGGGAGAAGTTGAGCTTTTATGATTCTGCTCAAGGGTAACTGCCAGCCCTGAGCTACAAATAGAAATATAGTAGAAATAGTTGTAATTCTACATGGTTGTAATTCTACTGCCTTGTACGGGAGGGAATGGATGAATGCACATAGCAGCCCCCGCCTCCCCCCACCCCCCCCACACACACACACACACACAAACACACACACACTATAGCCTGCAGGTGAGGTGAGGAGTTGGACAGACTACTTCTACCTGTCTTCCTTCATCATTCAGAAAGACAGCGTTACCATGACGTCATGATGATCTAGATCTGCTGGATGGAGGCTGTGGCTGTGCAGCGAGAGAAGGAGGCTGAGGTTGGGATGGAGGGCGAGGAAGAGAAACGAGAGAAGGATGTTGAGTGAAAAGGGATAGAGGGATATAGCTACATTCCAATTAGACTTTGCTGATAGCTAAAGCATTTTATTGGGGGAAATATTTTAACTAGGACAATGATATGTGGCTGTCAGAGGGCTATTTTAAGATCCACTTACTGCAAGTCATTCCACATAAGAGTTTCTGCAATATTACTAAAGTAAAAAAAGGAACAAAATATATTTTGGTGACCTGACGTTCTTGGTTGGTCGCAGTAGAGCACAGCTCCCATTCAGTTTACAAAAAAGGGCCTAAACTACAAATGTTTTCACTCTGCTTGTTGCAAAAAAATCGGAATCCACAAGCATTATTTCAGGTGGCAATGTCCAGTTATAAGGCACCTAATGGGGCCGAAGAGACAACCAAAGACTTGGCTTTCTGCTCCCCATTTTGAACTAAGTACAGGCCAGGTTCAGGCCAAGTTTACATTAACTGTCAAAATACTTCCACACCTGGCTTTCCTGTCCCATTTCCTCATAGAGGTTAGGGTTGGGTTTGGGGCGAAATTCTATTCAGGTCCTTAACTATTGCAAATGAGGGCAAGCCAGGGCTCAATTTTGACTCACAGAAAACCCAGAGTCACAACCTGCCATTTAGGAGATGCGAGGTCCAAGCCCCACTTTTTTTCTTGGAAGGCCCTAACATCAGTGCCTAGTGACAGCTGTTTCACCACAGCTGTGCACCATCATTTTAAACATAAATACCATCCCGAGAGGTTAGCTGTGCAGTAAAGGTGGTTTCTAACATAAATACCATCCTGAGAGGACAGTTGTGCAGTGAAGGTGGTTTCTAACATAAATACCATCCTGAGAGGACAGTTGTGCAGTGAAGGTGGTTTCTAACATAAATACCATCCTGAGAGGACAGTTGTGCAGTAAAGGTGGTTTCTAACATAAATACCATCCTGAGAGGACAGTTGTGCAGTGAAGGCTGACAGTGTTTTACTTCAACAGTGGTGTTGATTAGCCTAATAAATTATGTCATTGTTGAGCTTGGGAAGAAAAGAGGGCAGTGAGAGAAAAGAAAGAGAAAGAGAGAAACAAATTCAATAAAATATGTTCTGTTTTTTCCCAATAATGCCTGGAAACACAAAAGGGTGCTTTTGACATGATGGTGGTTCGTAAATACCAAAGCATTAATCAGTCAGTCCCCTCATAACACACATCTTTATTGATGGTTTCTGAGCATTTCTAAACAAACGTTTTTCTGGCTGTGAAAAGAGAAAGGCGAAGGAAGTTGAATGAAAGACCGAAGAACAGAAGCTAGTCATCCGCAGCTGGAGATGAATAAATGCTCCTATTCTTCCACTCATTCCTTTTCCGTGTCCTGTTGTTCTGTATTTCTCTGGCTTAGAGTGTTCTATATTGCTATCGTTCCCTCTCTCTTTCTCAGTCAGGGTGACTGCATGAAGGAAGGAACGAGGCGCAGGGTTTAAAGTACAGGAATATTTATTCTTTAACATAAATGGGCTGCACGTGCAGCACCACTTGTGATTAGTGATGGCCAACAGAGGCTTCATTATCGTTATTTTAGCAGCAGGATATTATGCTGACGGCACTCAGATTTTCTTTATCACAATAAAAGCCATCATTGAAATGTATGAAGCCATATAGTCAACAATCTAGTATGTAAAAAGAACAGGCAAGACATTAAACATAAAATAACAAACTAGATTGACGGACTAGATTGCCATATATTTTTTAATTATGGCTTTTATTTTGAACAAGAAAATCTGAGTTAGTGCTGCTAGCATAATATCCTACTTTTAGGAGAACAGAAATAATGCCTCGAATGGCCATCGCTACTTGTAACCACTAACCGCTAATTATTACACTAACTCTTACGCGCTGGTGGAATTCTCAATGCTAAACAAAGAGGGAACATAAATACACTAGATGACTAGGGAATTGGGAACAGATGTGTGCAATAACACAGGACAGTCAGGGTCTATGTTCAAGTGCAGAGGGTTGGGAAACGGTAGCAGCTTAATAGACTGGCGACGTCGCAGGAAGCCACAGATGAAGATGTGACACTCGCTCTTAAAACACACTATCTATTTGCCTGTAGCTCTATTCAAATGGCGTTTCATTTCCATGACAAAAGAGCTTTGTAAAAAAAATTAACTGCCAGTTTTGATTTAAAAAAATTAATTGGATATGTTATTATTTTCACTGTAAAAAGTGGATGTTTGCTCAAAAAAGTATTTCCCTGAAGACGAACATGAATGAATGCCTATTGTATATAGTCTTTCATTCAGCATGGTAATTCTTTATAATTTAACACAAAAAGGTCTATATGTAGAGTCCCCTCTATTCAAATGTTCAACACTTCAAATAAATGTGCCCTGTACTGTGAATTATGTGTTGAAATATAAGCTGAATAGAGAAATATATTTTCTATCTCACTTTTCATCTCTCACTCTCTGTGCCTCTCACTCTCTTCCATTTCTCATCCCTCTGGTGTCTGGCAGTGCGGCCCCTGGCCTGAGGGGAGGTCTTTCAGAGGCCAAAGACACACATCGTCCCCCCACCTCTCTGCCAGGTAGCTAGTGCTCTGTCACTATAACATCTCTATCTGTCTGTCAGCATAACCATCTCTCTCTGTCTGTCTGTCTGCCTGTCTGTCAGTATAACCATCCCTGTCTGTCTGTCTGGTCCAATGTGCTATAGGTGATGGTGAGTGGTCAGAGGTGTTGCTATAGGTGATGCTGGGGGGTCATGCGTATTGCTATTGGTGATGGTGAGTGGTCATGAGTGTTGCAATAGGTAAGGAATGGTGGTCATGGGTGTTGCTATTGGCGATGGTGGTTGGTCATGGGTGTTGCTATAGGAGATAGTGGTTGGTCATGGGTGTTGCTATAGGTGATGGTGGGTGGTCATGGGTGTTGCTATATGTTGCTATGGTGGGTGGGGAATCTGGAACCGGAATAAATGTATGAGCGATCTTGCAAATAGAGTGAGGGGGCGAAAAGAGCTAGAGTGAGCGGTGGAGTGAGTGAGATAGTGTCTGTGGTTTGTGAAGAATTCCACCTTGCCTTGCCGTGTGCATACAAGCAATAAGCCCATAGATCAGTGAAGCTTCATGCAGCTTAACACACAGTGGTGGCATTGTCCACCCCCCACAACCCCCACACTCCCCACAGTCTCCCTGTTTTACCATCCTTGAAGGAATGTTTTGGTGCCCAAGAAGATAGTAAAACCTGTTATATACTCACCCACACACAGGATTGCTGTGATACTGTTTTTATGCTATTGTGACAGCTTGCCTTTCTCCCTGGGTCATTCCAACTATGCGGTGCCATTTGGACCTATCATGATAGCTCGCCTTTCTCCCTGGGTCATTCCAACTATGCAGGGCCATTTGGACCTATCATGATAGCTTGCCTTTTTCCCTGGAACCTATATTGACAGTTTGCTGTTGTCCCTGGGTCATTCCAACTATGCTGAAAAATTTGGAACTCAACATTCTTGGGACAAATACATCTTAATCATATTTAAAAAGTTTCTTATGCTTTCAGAAAAAGTATACATTTGACTGTCAAATAAAAAAGTGTCATCTTACACAATGGGATATTTCCATCCTGTGTGACAAACACAGATTTAGATTCACAAAATGTCAAATGTCCTTTTTTCGATCTTTTTCTTTCAATAATTATTCAAGCGTAATTATTGTTAAGGCACATTTTAGAACGATGAAAATTGGTTTTCTCTATAGTTTGGCCTAACAAGGTGAATATGTTTGGGACGTCGATTTAGCTAAGATCAGACACTTTCGGCTTTTGTTTTTCCGCCAAAGAAATTATGACACCAAATGCAATGTCATTGTAAAGAGTATTTTTTTTATTTAAAGATAACTAATACAAATAATCAGAATGGAATGGGATGTCCTCATCACTGAAAGAGCAAAGCTGCTTTCATGCATTCTCGTTTGAGGCAAAGAAATGGATCATGTCCAATCAGATATGCTCTCATTGATTTCCACTTCAAAAGGTCACAGTATCCTGGCTTGATGCCAACAACTCATGCATGACTTCAGTGAGTGCAGTAAAACTGGGCACCGCGTAACATTCGATTTTATAGTGAACTTAATTGTTTTATACTCATGTATAAGGTTTCACTATCACATGAACATTTTATTATGCGTGTAGTTTATTGAAATCCTCCTTTTTAAATGTTGCTGTATTGTCTGCTTTGCTGTGTATGTTTACATGGCTACATGCCCAATTGCTAGAGGACTACAGATGTAAATTAGCTGTTAGCTAAATCAGACGCAACGCATCCCCGCTCCCTTGTGAGATTTTTCTTCAGCTGTGCACTATCCCTGTAAAATTATTATTCTACTATTAAAGCGATTTCGGGGACCCACATAAAGTATTAAATGTAATACCATTACATTCACTGAGTGTGTTCAAAAGGCATATAGATTTAGTCAATACATATTTGTGTTTTTAAGGTGTACACTTGCCCTCATGTTTCATTTACCCTATTTTACACTGAATGAGAAATGTTATTTTCCACAGGATAGAAATGGCACACCCTGCCATGTTTCTCTCTCTCCTAATTTCCTCTCTCTTTCCCCTTATCCATTTCTCCACCTCGGTTGAATCCCCTCTTTCTTTCCTTCTTTCTTTCTTAAACTCTACCCTAAACACCTTCATTGCATTTCATTAGATTTTCACTTCTAATGGTTTAGGTTCAACATAATATGAGTGTAGGCAACATCCTCATTTGTTAGTTTTCTAGTTTTCTGACATGGGGGTGATCACGGAGAAACCACCAGCCACTAAACTGCAACAAACAATACCGTCTTTAAAACAACACAGCAACAGCTCCCACAACTAGCCAGGGTTGTCGGGAGTCACCAACCCTATTCAGACCATGTATCAACGGCTCGGATGTCTCTTTGCTGTCCCTAAAAACCCTGCTAGGTAGGAATTGGAAAGATACTCAAGTTACTCTAATACCTGTTCCGTTAGCAGCAAAAGCCCCTCCCCCTCCACACACCTGCCCCCCACTAACCAATGAGAATGTGCGCACATTTCCTAAGTTGCTCCAGTTGTACCGCCAATAGCGGCTTATCCCGGGACATGACTTCAACTTGCGGAGGGTGTCTGAGGGACATTTTTGGGATGTGCACTGGCCCGAGCTGTAGTCTCTGGACACGGACATGGATTGCAGTCAAAGCTACACTGTGAATGAACGTCTCAGAGGTGACGTCAACTCCGGGCCTGCGGTCGGGTTTTGGCCCCGATACCCATTAGTCACAGGGAGGACTATTTGTTACATAGGAATCGGCTCCATTCATTATCGGGCCTGGCAGTCTGTTCACAACAGACAGACGGGAAGGACAACCTGAAAGACAGTCCACGTGAAAACCACATTTGTTCGGCGGAAATGAAGTTCAATTCCACAGATTATATCTGCGTAACAAATGACCCCCTATTCTCGGTTTGCAGTGCACTGCCATCTGTATCACCAAAGGGCCCCGGGCAAATATAGGGCACTACGAGGCCTATGAGACCCACAGTACATTTTCCAGAGGAAATGTCAAGGAGCTGGGATTCCATTACCTAGATATCTGCGGCTTCCCAGGACCAGACTTGGCAAGCAATGAATTCACTATTAATGTAGAAACAAGAGCAGTCGGAAGAATAGAAACACCTTGTTCCCCTCTGTGAGATCCTTTCAGGGCAATCCTGCCAACCCTTGGTGTGCGTCTCGAAATGCGCCCTGTTCCCTACTGTTTGTAGAGCACTAAGTTCGACCTGCACAACCTGAGTTCAGTCAAGGGAGTGTACTACATAGGGAATAGGGGGCCATTCGGGATGTGTGCTTGGAATGTGTTCGGACTCAGGATTTTAACGTGGAAATTCGAGCTTTTTGAGGTACAATGGGAAAGTTGTTCCCAAGTCCAAACACATTTTAAATTTCAGTTAGAATAGCAAACATATTGATTCCGAACGGGTCATAGTGACACTAAGACAGCTTGCTCCCTTACAGTACATACCATGTACCTCACACTTTGCATTTAACAATAACAGCTGATCCTTCCACCTGTGTATGTCTGAAAGCCCCTCGAGGGCCCCCCAGTCTTTATAAGCCAGGTAATATTATATTGTACCACTGTTTGACCTTTAGTGGGGGGATGTCTGTAGCCAAGTGGATTGTGTGATTGGGAAAAGACCCTGCCAACACACACACACACACACACACACACAGTGCCTCCCTTAATAATCAGTTTAACCTTTGGTAACACAGAATCCTTTCCTTATCTGATCTTCTGACATCACATCCCAAACCATCAACTCAAAATAAAATGTGTGTGTGTGTGTGGTTTTGGTTTGTGTGAGTGTTTCATCATTGGTTTCCCACTGAGCATCTGCTAATTCTCTCTTCCCGCTCTGCCAGGCTGTTGTTTTTCATTCACCAGGAATGATTGTGACACACAGCACCTCCCACATTTTGAGGTGGAGACATTGTGTTTCCTCTACATCTAGTTGACATCAAGTTGTCTCTTTGCAATGTGGTGTAACCTGGTTGCCTTTGTACCTTTTGCTCTCATGTTATTTCTCAGTAAAACGCAGGTAACGTTGCCCCGCCCTCTCAGCCAATTACTGGGCCGAGCCCCCTCTCGAAACTGCTCCCAGCCCCTGACCCTCTTCGGGTGTTACATCTGAAAATCTGACTTTGTCCACCAGACAAATTGTTTCTTAAATGGCTGCTCAGTGTCCAGTGCTGCCAGTTGATTTATATTCAACCTCACAGTTCGTTGTCTGATGTTGAAACACTCTTACCGTTTCCATCCATATAAACATTCAGTCTCCTGCATATACCCGACCAGCAAACAGTTTGGAAATGTCCGAATGTTGGCTCTGAAAAGCCTGCCTCACACACAGGGGCTGTCATTCCTGGTTATGTTGTATTCTGGATGGGTCCTCCCAAGGAGGTGGGTCTGTCTGTCTGCTGTAAGGAGAATCTCTAATCATCTGTCATTTTAGCAACTGCCAAAACAGTTTGAGCTGTTGCTTGCAAAATATCAACTCTAAAATATGTTTACTAATGACCTTCTTCTGCTGCTATCTGTCTGCTATAGACCGCCTTCTGCTCCTGTCTGTATGCTATAGACAGCCTTCTGCAGCTATCTGTCTGCTCTAGACCACCTTCTGCTCCTGTCTGTTGTTTACAGACCTCTTTCTGCTGCTGTCTGTTATAGATCGCCTTCTGCTCATGTCTCTTTTTATATGACTCCTACTCCTGCCTGTCTGCAATAGATCTCAATATCTTCATGTCTTTCTGCGATGGACCACCTTCTCCTCATGTTTCTCTGTCATAGACCTCCTTCTACGCCAGTCTTTCTGCTAAAGACCTTCTACTCCTGTCTTTCTGCTAAAGACCTTCTACTCCTGACTTTCTGCTAAAGACCTTCTACTCCTGTTTGTCTGCTATAGACCTCCTTCTGATTGTTTATTCTCTGGCTGCCTTTAGCTAGCTCACCCAGCCATCACCTCTCATCAGTTTGTGCTCCGGTTGGACACCTTACATTTTTCAGTATTAGTCTACAGTTAAATCCAGAAGAGGTTTATTTTTCAGTATACTTTATCCATGTAAAAATGACTATTCTGCCCATCCTGGACTAAGACTATTTAGTGTTTATTCTTCCAATTTTAAAACAGAAATGTTAAATTATATGGAATTTACAACACGACTTTCTTACCATCAATGGGCTTTGTACACTAGTTTACTGGCCCTTACTAAATACAAATCACCAGAATCTTTGGTATGTTTAGGTTATTTACCCGTTTCTTCTAAGCTTTTCTCTTAAACAATAAATTAATTCACCATCACCTAATATAATAAAATAATAAAAACAAGGGTTTCCCATTCCTCACTATTTTAAATGGCAGCCTGGCCAGTAAAACAGTTTTCTTGCTTTTGTGCATTCCAAATGTCAACCCTGATTCAGTGTTAACCCTGATTCAGTGTCAATCCTGATTCTATGTCAACCCTGAACCAAATGTCAACCCTGCTCCCATCCACCTAGTCATGCCACAGATAGCACAGCACGGGTTCTCCCTCAGCGTCCCTGATCGTCTGGCTAGCAGTTAAATACCAGGCATTTATTAACATCGATCAAAAGGAGGGGCTAACATTCATCCTCTTCTTAGTCATTTTAATATATCGGATATTATTAAACATTGTGTTTGTGACATTCACCAAAATGACACCTACAAACTAGCTGTCTGGGCAATGCAATCCAAATGCCAGCCCTGATCCAATCTGAGTTGTCACATAAGCTCGGACACCTTGAAGCCCACCACGAGCTGTCTGCTCTCCCCAAGCAGTTACTTCCCGAAGGGCTAGCAGCAAAGCTACATGCATCCAGCATCCATTAGCCCTTCAGTGAGAAGGACAAAGGAGCTGTTTGGCCTGTCCTTTTTGATTCCTTAACCACTGATGTTGTGTACGTAGCATTACCCAAATATGTATGTATGGCTGGGTGGGAGCGTGTATGGCTGGGTGGGAG
>JACXGJ010017504.1:0-11294 GCA_016801105.1 Esox niger
CTGAACATCACGCTCACAATCAGTGCATATTTAATGCATGTGAAAAATGTAAGCTGACTTCCTGGTATCGTGCTGATCCGGCAGCTGTGGTCTGTGTTCCATGACTTCCTGGTATAAGAGTCTTTACCTGGACAGACTCCTTAACCCCTCTTATCCTCCACTTATATAATAACACCACATACATATATAATAACACCACCTCCACATATATAATAACACCACATAGATATATAATAACACCACCTCCACATATATAATAACACCACATACATATATAATAACACCACCTCCACATATATAATAACACCACATACATATATAATAACACCACCTCCACATATATAATAACACCACATACATATATAATAACACCACATACATATATAATAACACCACCTCCACATATATAATAACACCACATACATATATAATAACACCACATACATATATAATAACACCACATACATATATAATAACACCACCTCCACATATATAATAACACCACATACATATATAATAACACCACATACATATATAATAACACCACCTCCACATATATAATAACACCACATACATATATAATAACACCACATACATATATAATATGTATGCCGGCTCAAGGCTTCTGCGATCCAGTGCCTAGTTTACTCTACATCTCAACTACCTCCAGTCTCCACATCTGCGGTTCATCTCATCAGCTTGCAGTTAAAAACCTTGGCTTGCCTTCCGCTCATTGCTGGATTGTTGTTGTTCACTCCCTGTTAGTGACGTTCATGGCCGCTCTGTACCTTGATTCAGAGTAAACCTGTTTGAGTTGTTCTTCTTTTTTGTTAATGTTGTTCTCCTCTAATCTGCGATCCACCTTATCCTGCCTACAACCTTGTCCACCTGCCTGCCTGCCAGCATACCTGCTCAGCCTAATCGCCTGTCTACCCTGCTGCCGTGCCTGCCTTGACCCTTGACCTGCCTACCTCACCTACCAGCCCAGGCCCCGCCCCTCCGGCCTGGCCTCAGTCCTTCTACCCCAACCTTCATTGAACACCCTTGAGTTTAATTGCTTGAGTCTGGTGCCGTGCGCTTGGGTCCACCAGTGGTAGCTTCCACAACACCTAATACTTCCTCCACAACAAAAATCATCACCTCCTCTCATTCTTACACCACCTCCACACTGCCTAACACAATGTCCATTTATAACAACACCACCTCCAAACATAACAACACCACCTCCTAAAAAACCTTTAAGAAACAGGTTGATGCCGTACATTGAAAAAAACACCCCTAATTTCTCTCAGATGTCATAGTCCATGGTAATCCGACTACCTAAAGTATCCTCCATTTAGGAAACTGTGCAATAGAACTATTGATACCGACCCGGGGCTCACAGGCCCCCCACTAGGCAGGCTATCAGGCCCAGAGAAACCCCCAGAGAAATACACGGCTGCTACGAACAGAAAGACCACAGCTGGCAACAGCCATGCGACGGTGAAGCGGTGCACCTGGTTGCTGACTGAGGCACATATGGTGAAGAATGGATCCAAGTCACGACTGCAGCTTTGGCCAGGTCGTTAGCCGCGGTTTCCAGGGGATTACCGCCGGTTAAACACCACGTGGTCTGGAAGACCCACCGTATAATGGGGCTCGTCTGGATGGCTGAATCGTTGGACTGGTTACATGACTGAATTTTTTACTATGTGGATGTTTTGTTTTATATACAATGCTGTGCATAAGTCTTAGGGGTCTGAATGTCTGATTCAAGTCACTCATTTGGATACTGTTTATTTGTAAGAAATAAATTATATTCACGTGTATATATATATATATATATATATATATATATATATATATATATATATATATACATCTCTGGAAACCACTGCACCTTTTCTTTCCTTTCCAAATAATGTGCACTGTTCTCTTTATTTATTCTGAAGCTATATATTCATATACATGTGTATATATATATATATATATATATATCAAACTAAGGACATTTATTTCGTCTGAATGTGCTTTCATTTAATATAATACAATTAATATACATATATATATATATATATATATATATATATATATATATATAGTATTATATTCAATTTCAGGTGCTTAAGTCTTGTACATTACTGTATATATTTTATATATATATATATATATATATATATATATATATATATATATATAATATATTATATATATATATATATATATATATATATATATATATATATAGAGGCTATATAAATATTTCATACAAACTGATATTAGATCATTCTGTACGCTTGAACAAATAGTTGGTTGACAAGCTTCATACATTAATTCACTCTGGGGATAATCGCCAAATTTCATAATATCATCCAAACTGATTACCCGATGAGATGCTTTGATATGTTCTTTCACGGTTTGACTCACATCCTGTTATCGGCCTCGTTTTGTCCAACGCGAACACACATAAACAAACACTGGCGCACACACAAATACACACGCTCAGATTTGTTTAGGCTGGCCCAGCATGGCATTTACATTGTGTAGAAGATTTAAACCAGACTCTGCCTCGTGTGCAACAAAGCCTCGATATCTTGCATCTTCTCCACTCTGGAAATGTTTCAATTGCAGCTCAGGCAACGAGGGATCAAATGAGATTGGCTACACTTAGCCCAAGGTCTGAAAACCATTTCATTGCCACGGACTACATGAGCGATATGCGCTGCTTGACCTTGCCAGGTGACCCGCTTTGCCTCGACACGGAGATGAGATAGTGAGGATTTTTTTCTCTCTTCTCCTCTGCTTCTTTGCCTCTTTCCATTGCACCTCCTTGTCTGTGGGGAACTCACGAATTCCGCACACAGCCTGGTTTCTGTTTTAAACAGACAGTGGGAGCAGAGGCGAGGGAAAGCAGAGTGGATGTTCCCAGGTCTGCCACCTGCTTTTTGCTTTACATCCGTCAGAGCCATGAAAACGCAATTGGCCTTTTTTCATATACACACACACACACACTCATAGAAGCACACACACCCCGGAACATTTCTGATCAGGAACTGTGTTCTGGGTGGCTCGTACTTTAGGACAGATGAGCAATGCAAATCACTGACTCAGTGTTTTGCTGAGGGTACTAATGGCATCCTTTATACAGTCTAATGCACTGCCTTGCCTCAGGACCAATGGGACTACTTAGGGAACAGGGTGTAACTTGGAACGCACTCACTGTGTGGTTGCCGGCCAGAAGGGATGAGCTGGCATGTAATGCACTCGGAGATATAACTGTGTGCACTTACACTAGTAGACAGCAGGTCTCAAACTCATACATTACCTGTTGAGATGATCAGTACATGACATCAGCGGCCATTTTGATTGAGACTATGAACAGCAGTGAGGCCACTGAAGAGTGGGTAATAAACTAGCATTTATTTTAAAAACAGATATATGTATGAATGTGTGTGTGTGTGTGTGTGTGTATTTATTTGATCACTGTATTGTCACAAGCCATGCGGACCTCTACACAATAAACATAAAATGTGTACAACATTTTTGTTGGTTTGTGGAGTTTATTTCCAAGGCAATTTCAAAATTTGATTCTCCGCAATGAAGAAATAACCCCCCCCTCCAAAAAAATGCTTTGTGAAACTGGCTCAGTTGAAGTAAAACCTGTGCAGGCATCATGTCCTGACCCAGCTCATTATTAACATCATGTTGAAGATTGTCCACGGATCTCTTCAACTAGTCACCAGCTCCAAAAACCTCAACATTTCTGCTCTTCATTTTTACATAGAAAAGTATCAGGCGCCAGAATACCTCCTCATACATTATTCATGAATTATTTACATACAGTATCAGCTACGGAGCCACGGCACATGTCTTTTGGGAACAACAGCATCTGGGTTTTAATGTCTTGTACGCTTTGGGTTCAATAGTTCTTAACGTTCATCTCTTTAGACCAGTAATTAGCCAATAGGATTCACAGTTTTTAGGTGGGGTCAGTTCATTCAAGTAGCTGGCGTTGCGGTGCTTTTGCAAATTAGGTTTGAGGGGAATTAAACTCTTTCGCCGTCTGCAGACATCACCCCCCCTTCCTTGTGTGGCCACACTGTACCACGTGTAGCACTAGTCACTAGTGAGCTACCTGTGCACGCGTGACCCGATGTATCAGGGTCGATGGGTTTCCACGTACGTATGTCGCCTCTGCACACCTAATGTGCACCAGGTGATTGGGCTGGGAAAGGTCAAAGGTCCCGCAGGACAAATTAGGACCGACAATATTCCAGCGTACTACACCTGCGATTCGCCCACACAGCAAACACCCAGCGGCTCATTAAACTCAGCCAACGTTATACACCAACACGGAAATGCGCAGGCAGGTTTTCCTGATCTGGGAGCTTGTTAGTTTCCATACAGTGGGACTGATAAGACAACATCTTCCTCATTATACTCTGGTCGAAGGGCCGCGGCGGCAGAAAGCTCTTATCAAGTGACGTGTCCTGATACTTTCATTTCACAACGCACATTTCGCTTTTACTCCGCGGGATGATGTGTTAAGCTTCTTTTTCTTTTGTTCAATAATTGCTATGATGTGTAATTCATGAAAGAGTGGTCCCCGGGCGATTGGCGCCCTGCTTTCAGCCAGGTAGATAAGTCCAGGGGACGATTGGCGCCCTGCCTTCATCCAGGTAGATAAGTCCAGGGGGACGATTGGTGCCCTGCCTTCATCCAGGTAGATTAATCCAATGGGATGATTGGTGCCCTGCCTTCATCCAGGTAGATGAATCCAATGGGATGATTGGCACCCCGCCTTCATCCAGGTAGATAAGTCCAGGGGGACGATTGGTGTCCTGCCTTCATCCAGGTAGATGCATCCAATGGGATGATTGGTGCCCTGCCTTCATCCAGGTAGATGAATCCAATGGGATGATTGGCTTCCTGCCTTCATCCAGGTAGATGAATCCAATAGGATGATTAGTGCCCTGCCTTCATCCAGGTAGATGAATCCAATGGGATGATTGGTGCCCTGCCTTCATCCAGGTAGATGAATCCAATGGGATGATTGGCTTCCTGCCTTCATCCAGGTAGATGAATCCAATGGGATGATTGGCTTCCTGCCTTCATCCAGGTAGATGAGTCTGGGAGTTGATTGAGAAACTGCTGTGACAGAGGCCTAATCTCTCCCATGACACATCATACTGGAGGTTCTATTCGTGGAACTCATTATCGTTGCAATCTTTATTTTTAAGTCTTGTAAAATGTTTCATATCACGTTAATTATAAAACTGGAAAACCAAATGAAATACAACGGGCCTGATGATATAATGAGCGTGAAGCAGAAGGACGTAAACCCTTTACTATCAAAGCTTTGAAACTTTGATTTTAAGCCTCATACAGAAATTAGATTTTACCATCAAATGTCTTTTCCCTTAATATCTTATTTGTCCAAACCTAATAAACGCAATTGTTTAAATATCTTCATAACTTGGATCAGTTAGCCATTTGAATTGGAATCTTCAAACTCTGTATGTCCACCATGTATAAAAAATAATGAAATAATTAGCCAAAACAATTGTATTCACCTTTGAGTAAGGGAGTGAAGTATTATTCTGACATCTAAAAGGTATAGAAAGCATTTCTCAGGCTGCACATTTGACCCTGTGTCCCTGTTGTGAGGTCTCTTGTGAGGTCCGTGCCCAGTTCACGTCACCCGAGCAGGCATCATACAAACTCCCTGAATCCCAACATTCCACTCCACCTGAACGCTGCACTCTTCCGCCTCACAGTCACCTGAAACACCAACCACCAGTTTTCACTTGCCTGTTCTTCTGTTTGTCACAGTAGATGTCTGATTGTGAGGTATTTTTTTGTACGCTACTGAATAAAACATTGTTCTTAGTGTTTGCTTTCTTAGATTTAATTTACCAGTCCTAGACTTTGTTCTTTTCGTGTATGACCATTCAACGTGTTCCTGATATACCCCTTGTCTAATCCTCTGTACCTTTGCTTGTGTTTTAGATCTCCAGTGTTATTAACCCTTGCCTGTCAAACGACCAAGATTTCTTGCCTGCTCCTTCTGCTGTTTAAATAAACCTACACTGGGCGGTTGGAACCAGCAACATCTGGCTATGTCCAGTATTGTTGCATCAGTAATGTACTGTATGTAGTAATACATTCTTGACTGGTTTCAAACAGCTCACGTGAAGCTTGTGTGCATCCCACAGAGTAAAATCTTCACAGATTCCTGTGATGAAATGTGATGCCACAAAGTGACTGAATGTACCACGCGAAAACAACATATCATAACCTGTCTTCATGTGAAAAATCACACTTAGTTTGAGCTCACAGAGTTGGGGGTTTTCAAGCAATTTATTGAAGATTGTCTCCCAAAACGTCTCCCTGACAAAACTGCGGTTTGTAGCCCCTCTGAATACAATGCACGTAGAATTCATTGTGTCTGTTTCTCTGGTCACTGTGAGAAATACTTGACATCTCCAAAACCAACACTGCTAGAGTGTGTACAATAGAAGTGACTATGTCAAATTCACTTTGCCAAATCCAGGAGATTTATTGTATATCCACTTTTTTTTCTCAAGCAGGCTACCAGAAAAGTGCAGAATATACAGTGAAAAGTAAACAGTGAGCCTTCATAGGGAAAAGAAAAGAGAAAACAGAGAAAATAAAATAATGAAGTAGAAAACATTTTAGAGGGATTAGTAGGCATTTTTTTCATGCTAATCTCTGTTTGCAAAGGTGCACGTTTGCAACACCTTACCGGGGACTTGGAGGTTTAAAACCGCGTACGCGCGCGCGCGTGTGTGTGTGTGTGTGTGTACACAAGGTAAACAAACCGTGCTAACCCTCTCTGTGGACGAAGACTGAGGACAGCAGCAGGCGGACGGAGTGCAGAGCGGACAGACATCCCCTGGGACAACACAATCTGGGATTCCACAAACATATATATTCTCCATAGGCCCTCACAGGATCACAGGTAAATATTTAGGCGATAGACCTTTTAATTTCTCAACAGCTGTGTGAGAGACAATCCGCCTGGACGCTTTTAGTTTTTGGACGCTCCTTTTTTGATGCACCCTTGAAAGGGTTTTCACAGGCCTCTTCTAATGCCAGTATTCAGATTGAAGGACTGCTTTGGGTGTTTCAGAGTACCTCTATTCATTTTTCAATACACCCTCTGAATGTCAGACATGAATTCTACAAATATTAATTACAGAGACAGTTGCTGCATATCCAGCATATGGAAGTTAAATGTCAATCTGAATGTATGTATAAATATATATGTATATCATTTACATTGGTGGATGTGGGACTGGTGATGAAATTAGTAATTAGCTGAGGCTAGTGAGTTAGTCTGCTGTCCAGCATTATTTTATTGGCAACCTACTGCAAAAATCAGCTCTTTCGGTCTCTTTCCTCAGGCACAGCCCACGCACATGCTGGCACACGCACATATATGCGCACACACACACGCGCGCACACACACACACACACACACACACACACACACGCGAGGATCTTAGATGTGTGGTGTTGAATTTCAATTTTTGGAACCTGCGTATAGCAGGAGAGGGTCAGTGGGCGGTGACCTCTGGCTTTCTCTTTTGCTTGATTTTGGAAAACAGATGCTGACAGGGGATGCTGGGAGATATGTTCCCTATTTCCCACAACCTGGAATGGAACATCCGGATCTCAGTTCCTTCACAGACAAGCAGTCGGTGAACAACTCCAAACGAGGACTCCAATACCCACTCCATTCTCATAGACACACCATTAATAGACCCTGCCTTCGTTTTGCTTTGTCAGTGTTTTTCCTGCCACCACAATGTAATCCCGGGTCGCTGATAGGCTCCATGTTTTATAGGGGACACCTTTCCAGTGGTTGGTTCTCCCAACATTATCCACGGAGCAGCGCGGCCAGGGTTGATTTCACCCACAGTTCAGATCATGGTCAGATGCACTAGTGGCTGCAAAGGGCGAAACTCAATCAACGTGACAACATTTTGGATAAAATTAGCTTTGACTCGAAGCCAGCGTAATCATCACATGCTTGGGCAAGGACACCCGCCAGTATGCTTGGAGGTGGCGATATTAAACGTCAGTTGAGGGCGTAGGGCGTAGCGTCTCCTTTGCCTTTGCCATGCAGCAAGGTACACAGATACGAATGGACGTCAAACGCCGGCTGTAAGACAAGGTGTCACAAGAAGCCTGTGGATAGTCACCTTGTTGACTTCCTGGGTCCTTCCTCACCACTGCTCCACACCCAACCCAACCCAACACACAACCTCACCAAGCCCCCATGGGTAGACGGAACGCTGCGTAGCCACTGGGGATATCTGGCCCCTCTGCTCCGCTTTTGCCTGCTGTGCCTCTCCCTCCACACTGACAGAGAGGGTGCGCGAGTCTATCGACCTAGCGTACGCAGACACGCGCGCATCTGCACGCATCTGGCCAATATCCACGGGAGGTTCAGGTGTCCGACAGAAGGAGAAATGGCTGACTGGCTAACTGGCTGACAGCTGCCACGGGGAAAAAGGCAGAGGGGTAACTTTTTCTGCAGTCAGCTGTAGCTCTGTAATGGATTCATAGTCGTCGAAAAAAACTGACTGCAAAGGAAAGGGGTAACACTTCCGATTCGATGAGCCTCGGACGACATCCGCTGCCACATTAGCTGATGCAGGCACACGCGGAACGCACGCACGCATGCACGCGCATGTAAGCATGCGCTCTCGCGCACACAAACCGAGACACAGAGTGTGTGTTGTTACCTGGATCCCAGCTGTTCGGACGCAGGGCCCTGCGGTGCTCACAAGGCTGATTTACCGCCTGGTTAAGACGGCGCAGTGACTACAAACATCGCCTGGGAGTGACTCGTTTACGGCCGGAAAGATCCGGACGCACGTAGGTCTGGTGGCAGATGAGACTGCTGTCAAATCGCTCTGCCGTGGTGTCAATCCGTTCGGCGGGGATGTAGCGAGAGGACACAGAATATGTGCACGTGAATATGCACGCACACGCACACACACACACACAACACACACTTGCGTGCACCTTGGACACAACAAAAAGCTGATGACGGCGGTCTGGAAGACTGGTGTGTCAACATGTGTTGTTATCATGGACACAACACGAAATCATGGAACAATGCAACACTGTTGTGTTTAGCCTGGAGGGATGCTGCAACACGATATCATGGTTTCCATGCGACCGGTGACATTTGTCAAGAGTGGGTTTAATGTCTGGGACTGAAGAGAGACGGGTTAAGGTGTTGTTAGCTCAACTGCGCAAAAAATGAATGAGAATAGAGAGTAGATGGGGAGAGGGAGAAAGAGAGAGCGAGAGAGGGAGTAGACAGAGAGAGGGAGAGAGAGAGCGAGAGAGAGAGAGAGAGAGAGAGACAGAGAGAGAGAGAGAGAGAGCGAGATGGAGGAAAAGGCAGAGACAGAGACAGGGCAGGGAAAAACTAAAGAAAGTGAGACACATAGAGGGGAGAGACAAAGAGAGAGGCAGTGAGAGAGAGAATGACGGAGAGACAGAGCGAGAGAGGCGAACTAGAGGAGTAATACTATTGATTGATACAGCTGTCGCAGAGACAGTGATCCACAGCTTACATTACCGTAACGATCAGACAAAACTACGACAGAGAAGCAAAATCTATGAAAATCAGAAGACAATTGGCCAGCGCTAAAAGTTACTTATTGCCAATAATAGCTTTGAATCCCGTCACTTGGCCATTTAGTCAAACGGGAAATGCGTCCACCGGACCTGAGTTCTGACTGGATGAGAAGTGGGTTCCTTCCATCTCTTTAGGTCCCGCTGGAAACCGCGGTGAAATGACCTCAGCTGTCAGTGTGGCCCAACACATCTAACTGCTGACCGGGTACTAACAAAACACTCAGTCGATTGGTGTTCCTCAACAGAGTAAGGAAGGAGTTATGGACCCTCCGCTTTGTCTTGACCTGGATAGATTTCTCCGTTCCTCCTCTCCTGCAAATTTATGTGTGTGTGTGTGTATGTGTGTGTCTGTGTGTGGAAACGTGGATGCCAATTGGCCCAGTCAGCATTCCTGTGTGACTTAACAGTTTATTTGTCATGGCATTGGCACCTCTGATCACTGCAAAAGGTCAGCAGTCTATCATATTACGTTATATCTCCCTGCCAGATTAACACAAGCCACCCGGGAGACTGTGTGTGTGTGTGTGTGTGTGTGTGTTCAGATGAGTGCATGGATCCATCTCATTCTGCAGAGTGCAATTTCAATATTTACATGTTTCACCAAACGCCTGGGGCAAACACTGGTTAGTCACTGCTAAAACTGACTAATGACAAAATAAAAAGGGAAAAAAGCATGACATCATACACGTGGAGTAATGACATCATGTGCTAATATAATACGGAGCAACAAGGGTCCAATTCGTTCAAACGCATTACCGTATTGGATAAAATGAACAAATTACAGTGACCCTTATCTCGCAGGGATGCTTTTCAAAAACAGTATGCACCTGGTAGAGATTGAAATGAAGACACTGCATAAATTTTGTTACTTTTTACGAACGCCGGCCTAAATTCACAGAGTGAAACCAAAATCTGTGGCTCTCCGGTCATATTAGCTCCCTGTAAACAAGGAATTGTCCGGGCAAGCAAAAGCTTTCATCTGGTTGTATAGTTTTACAGTTTTTGGAAATGTTTGAACAAACACAGCTTGGCTCACACACCTACAGTATAGCATAACACAATAACCGCCATTACACACAAACACAAATTTCACTTAAGTTTTTACAGTGACTGGTTAGTCCATTACATGCACCCAGGTAAACTGAACTTAGTGTTACATTCCCGTAACAGTGGTTTGTACCATCATCCTGCTGGAAGGATCCATGTGATGTAGAGTGAATTGTAGCCATGACATGATGCACCTGGTGAGCAAACAAAGTTCAGATGAGCTGTGATGTTCAAACAGTGTTCAGTTGGCATTAATGGATCTGCTGGAAATACATTCACAGAGTATTAAAGCAAACCCACTAGCCTGTACTGTTGACACCAGCCAGGATGGGTCATATTCCTTACAAGTCCTATAGGAGAACCTGACAGAATGGCAACCACCTCTGCATCACTCTATCAATCAGGCATTCATGGCAGAATGGCTAGATGGAAGCCGCTCCAGTGTAAAAGCCAAAGATTCATCTTTCGCAGACCCGAAGCGAACAGCCGAGACCACGCTGGAGTGACTTCGGGACTAGACTGTGAATGTCCCGGAGTGGCTTCGGGACTAGACTGTGAATGTCCTGGAGTGGCTTCGGGACTAGACT
>JACXGJ010017505.1:0-11117 GCA_016801105.1 Esox niger
TGTGTGTGTGTGTGTGTGTGTGTGTGTGTGTGTGTGTGTGTGTGTGTGTGTGTGTGTGTGTGTGTGTGTGTGTGTGTGTGTGGGTGGGGGTTGTGGGTGTGTGTGTGTGTGGCGAAATGTTGCAGTTAGTTTCAGGTGCATCAGAGGGCTCCTATTGAGATTCTAGTTTGGAGGTGCCTTGAGGTGTTGAGTGTAATCTCATTAGTCTCTGTAAGGCAGATGGCTGGTTGTTGATCACCGCTCTGGGAAAGAAACCGCTCAGAGTGGCAGGGTTACTCGGCAACGGTTGACCCTTTTGCCTCGTTTGCCCTCCGCCTGCCAGTGAGGTACTTTTGGAATGCTAAGCGCCCACGGTGGACGGGACCAACGTTGGTCAGGTTTGATCCTTAACCCGGAGTCATGCGGTTCCTGGACAGAAGACCGGGGACGACCAATGGCCCTTCCTGTTGGGTGGAACCAAACATTTGTGTTTACTTGTGCAGCAGAAAGACTTGCCGCCAAACCAATCCGCAGTAGAGGAGGTGACTACAGACTCTGCTTGGGTACAAGCCTCAGACACGGTTGTCACTAGACGCCATCTTAATCTAAATGAACTATCTCTTCAACACCTTTAGTCAGATCAAACAATGAACAGTCAATTTTGGTGCACTCAAGGACTGTACATCTATTGTTGGCCCAGTCAGCAATAGCTACGCTAATCATGGGGCACGTTTTGCTTTTGAGGTGCTTTTGGATTGTAATCTGAAGTGCTGTAGAAATATATCCCATTATAATTTTATAGGAGACGGTTTACTTTGTTTAGTGAAGAAAAACGTTCTGACAAAGGCCAGCAGACCGACACTAAGCTTCAACAACAAAAAAATCTGCCTAGGGAGTAATATGTAAACGTTTTTTCTTTCAAGTTATCTACAGTAATTGGCATTGCTCTCTTTTTCTATTTTGAAGTGGATATGAAACCATCTAACCATCTATTTTTGTCATAGAATGATTGGACTTAAGGGAGGTTGAGGAAAAGAAAATATTTTCCTCCCAAAGTGCATGAGACAGAGAAACAAATAAACATTAATAACAAAATCACAACAAAAATTAACCTGAAATGAAATAATTAGAATTATTAACTAATTATTAAGCAAGGCATTACTTCAGTGTGAAATTCTGATTACTGTACTTGTTTAATAAATTACATCGTCAAATATGTGCCAATGGAATTGGGTGTAAGAAAAGCAAGTGTATGTATTTCCAGGCTTGACCGTTATTCCCCCGAAATGCCCCCTTCTCTAATTGTGTCTTAATTAGCTTGCTGTTTCATAATACACAGCTACAACATGTTCCGCTAGCATTATGCATCAGTGTTTGATCTACTGTCTTCTTGCCTCGACTGCAAAGTATTTTCCCGTTGAAACAGCAACTCTGGCTTAAGCCTAGAAGACATTGCCTTCAAGAAGTGTTCAGACCCCTTGCACTTTCCCTTCGCGTTGTTGTGTCAAAGGCTTTTGGGTTGTCAATTTACACGCTAGACCTCATGATTACAAAGCAAAACATTTGTCTATCGGCGCAAACAAAGCCAGCCTTGAAGGCTACGGATCTGTCCGTTAACCTGTGAGGCAATGCTGAGAGATAGATCCAGGGAATGTTATGAAAATGTTACTGAAGCATTGTGAGTTTCCAGGGAATTGTGAAAAGGACGTTCAAAACCACCAAGACTCTTCTTAGACTCGTCCACAAACTTTTGCCCTCCTCCCATCAGGCAGGCGGTACAGGTCTATTCATTCCCGCACCAACAGGCTCAGGAACAGTTTCTTTCTATCTACTGCTGAACTCTGTGACTTCCCATCACTATCCATACCCACCCTTGGTGCTACTGAACTCTGTCACTGCATTACAAGTCTGATACGAAAGTGTTCAGTTGTCTACAGGTGTGTGTCATTGCTGCTATTACTTTATTTCATTTCCACATGCCGATTTGCATCTTAAATTTGACCCTCATTGCCCATTCAGAACTGCCACTGTACTTGCATTTTCTACTGTTACACAGACACGTCTCCCCCAGGAACCTCAATGTTGTTATCCCTGCATTTCAGTTACACATTCTACCCAACTCCTCCAATATGCCTTGAATGACAATTGAGATGCCCTTGAGACTTGCCACTTGTACCCACACAGCTATTTATCCCACTTGTACCTACATTATACTTAATACTGGTACATTTTCTGTAAATGTGTACATTTTCCATTGAACATTTTGAATTGCATTTGCATTAATTGATACATTCCACTTCTAGATTCATATACTTAAAAATATAGTGCTTTTTTTGCCCTTCTCTACTTGTAAATGTGGTAGTACAGTACTTGTTCTGTTCAATGACAAAAAAGTCTAAGCTAATCTAATGTTGTATTTAATCAATTACAAACTAAGTCTAAATTACCCTGCAATATCAGAACGAGACCTTCATGGCCATAAACGTGTTCCTCTGAAGTGTTGGTGTTGATGTCAACAGCGTTTTTTATCCGAAAAGTTCCAGTACTCCCTTTAAGTATTTCTTTTATTTCTTTAAATACATGATTCAGGGTTAGTTGGGACTCAAAGACTTGCTGATCACATAAAGACAGTGCTGCACGCTTTTCTTCTGACCGGCTGCATTCTACTGAATTTCAACTTTATCCCATTCACCCCTAAAATCTTTTCACTGACTAAAAAAACATGGAGTGAATCACTCCACCTGTGCAGGATGAAAGAGGAATGCCCTTGGGAAGATAAATTGAAGAGACATCTTATCTTCAGGATGCAGGTAATGCAGACATTTCTTAAGCATTGTCAAATGAGACGTGTTTCTGGTGTGACTCAAAAGACTGCTATATGGAAGTCCACGAATACACATTTTCATTAATTAAAATGAATAGGGCTGGTTTAATTAATGACTAGAATCACAGTGTAAATTGACTTGATGCTGTTTGGCTCTAGGCCAAAGCACAGTCTGCACTGTAGCCATAAACCACACTCAGAGCTTGGAAAAGAGGAGCAGCGCTCCACAATGAGGGGGAACAAACGGCCCTTTCTGTCTCTTACAAGGATTCAACCGGAGGCAATGAGAAACTATCTGGGAATCTGATCAACATGGGTTTGCGAATGTGTACATCTGAGACTGTAGGATGTCTGTGTGCTTGAAACCACGTGGACAGGACTGAGGTTTTCTTTGAGACGAAAGACGTGGCGTTGCCGAGAATGGCCCTCTGGATCCACACCGTCACGCTATCCCTGCCCATCTGTTCAGCTGAAAACACACCGCTGAAAGGACGTGACGGTAGACTGTATCGGAGAGACAGAAGACAGGCATTCGCAGCCACAGGCTCTCCCAAGGGACACCCCCCACACCAAGAAAAACACTGTTTTCTGACAGGAAGTTCTAGCATGTCCTGCTGGGACATGCTAGAACATTCAGACAAACAAGTAGCTACATTATTAGCAGTTCGTTACCCCTCCATGAGAACACCAATGAGCGTGTGCTGGTCGCTCTCAGTCCACCTTTTCCCTTCAATTTTGTCTCATTGTCTGTTCCCTCAAGTCCACTCTTCTCATTCCTGCCTGGGCGTTTTTAAGCATGAGACCTTTTGTCATTAGTCCGTCCCCCTTTCCATCCACTTTCTCAGTCGCTCACTCTTCTCCAAATGGCTTTCAGCTCCCTTTCTCTTTGTTTTCTCGGCTGACTGTCTGACATTCTTCTTACACTCCGTCTCTGACCGCCCCTAGTCATCCCCCTGTCTTCCAGCACATATCTGTCAACACTTATGAGGCCGGAGGGCCTTGCGTGTACCACAGAGTTTGACAGGGCTTGACTAGAAACCTCTCCCCCTGTTAAGACTGCCCTCTTCCTCCCTCCGTGCCTCAATTCACCCGCTCCATTGGTCTCTGCCTTCTTTCCTCCTTCCTCCCTCTTTCCCTCCATCCCTCCGACTCTCACCTCTCTCAGGGCTGTGTGTTGTCTCGTATCGGTTGATCTTACATCAGCTTCGTGAGGATGGGAGCAGCTCTGACAGATTGACTGGGCATGACAAGCCGCCCAGCGCTCCCTCCCTCCCGAGTTTGATTGGGCATGACTAGTTACCTTCAGGCTCACAACTCTCTCATCCCGCCTCTTCTCCCTCCCCTCGTTGGCTCTTAGCTCGTATCTGTTTACATTCGTCAGCTCTCGGAGGATCCAGGACGGGGGGGGGGGGGCTGGCCACCATTTGATCGGGCTTGCCCTCCCCGTCACTGGGCAGGCCAGGGATAAGCCCCGGGGGAGGAGGGTCTGTATCCTCACCGCGCAGGAGAACCGTAGACAGTAATTGGCTGGTACGCGGAGCTCCGCGACGGGGCCCATGGCAGCCGGTTGCACGCCAATTAGGGAAACAGAGGAAGCGGAGCCGGGAAACCACCAGATCTACCTCAGCCCTCTTTCATCGAGCACATCTCCCTTTCTCTGTCTATCTTCTCTTTCTCAAACTCTTCCATTTGGCTTCTCCGTATCTCTCTTTCTTCGTCTCTCCTTTTTTCCTATCTCGCGTTGTGGAGTATCTCTCTGGCCTCTACGTATCTCTCTTTCTTCGTCTGCCTTTTTCCTTTCTCGTGTTGTACAGTGAGTGGTCCGCAGAGAGCAGTGTCTTCCCCCCTAATGATGAGGACGGATTTGAGTGGGGAGAGGAGAGACTAGTGGCGTGTTTGGTTGTTATGGTTCATGCTGTCATGGATTCAGACACAAGCATATGCATACAGACCTGCTAACAACACACAAACACACACACTCACGCACACGCACACACACGCGCACACACGCACACACATGCACACATACAAAATTGGTCTCTCATACACACACATTTAGACATTCACAAGGTGAAACGCTGACTTTCCTGCCCACACACACTTCTAATCAGTCTGTCCATGTTCCACAAAAGCACGGTGGTTTATACAGCCAAGACTACAGTACATCCAGACTTAGACGACTCTGTGTGACTTCAGTGACTTCCAGAAGAGAAACAGAAATATAGTGAGCATGAGAGACCAAGCGAGAGTCAAAGAGAGACCGAGTCAGAGAGAGAATGTGAGAGGGAGAGAGAGACACTAGCTGGGAGAGGGAGACTGGTAAGAAGCTATGAGAATTGAAGCTTCACCATACGTACTAAATTTGTGGAAGAGAGAAATTTAGAGACAGTCTGAAGACATGCAAACAATAAAATAAATAATAAAGGAGCCTTATGATGTTCCAACTGTCAGCTTACGGACATTGTGTGATCTAGAACAAATACCATGACTTTCTTCTCATTCTCTCATCTGGTTTTTCTCCAAAAGACGTCGTGTCTCTCTTCTGTTCAGAAGATTCTGTCTGCAATTTCTGGTTGTTGAGTACCTGGAGCCTTCTGCAAGGCTTAGCCTGCCAGTTTGCCAACCACAGCAACTGTGTTCAACCCTGGAATGTCATGGCCAACTGAGGTATAACAGTGATTCCTCTTACGTTTAATAAATGAACAACATATTCCACAACCAACCCAAAATTAGATCATACAGTTATTTTGATGTTAGCAAAAGTCCCAGTCTGCATCTTTGAATCAAATGGGAGTCACAGTCATATAGATGTAACCCAACAGAACATGTAACTAGAACCACACGGGACAGCTTGTAGTCCTCTTGTCCCTGCTCATAACGATTTCTGAAACGTTGCCTTTATCCTGTTCTCGATTGCATTCTGATTGTGTATTAAAACTTGAATGCACACTGGGATCTGTTTCTGAAGTGTTGAACACCGAAGATCAGGTCAAGATTGGGAAAGCAAGCAGGACACCAGTGTGTATGAACGTACGAGAGTGCAGTTACCATAGAGACAGAATGTATGGCTGGTGGTAGTTACCATATTTAAAGAATCGTGTATTGTGATAACAGGTCACTGCAAAGGCTACTGCTTTCCTCTAAAAGAAACTCCTGACCAGTCAGAGTCGATCATAATAAAAAAAATCATCCACCCGCTTCTTCTCATAACGTGAAAACTGGTGATAACTATAAACTGCACGCGAAGGCTTTATTCTGTGAAAAAAGAGAAGCATTAGATTTTTCGGAAATATTTAGAGTTTCCTGCTTGGCACTACCGGTCACAAACTGAGTGTAACCATCTGGATTGATGTGGTTCTTGTTACCGTGCCAACACGTTCCTGCTTCCACAGCCACGCTTGGCGAAGAACATCCGATGACTGATCCCAAGGGCGTTGCAGCGAATACGCAACACGCCACGCATAAACGAGTACCACGGCAACGCCCGACTACTGCATTCCTACCTGAGGGCTCCCATGACGACCCCTCTCCGTAACTTAACTATTCCGGGGCGTAAACACACACACACACACACCCACACACTCCACCACCCTTTATGTCCTCATCAGTCCACCTGCTGGAAATGAAAGGTGTAGCGGTTGGGGGGAATTAGATGAGGTGACAGACGTGTTTCTCATCATCCCTTCTCTGCGGCGCTCTCAGAAGGAGAAGAGGGGAGGAGGAGTATGAAGAGGAGGATCAGGCGGAGGATGTGAGGAAGATGGCCCGGCGTTTTTGAGTTATGGTATGGATGAAGAGCAGGTTCACGCCACACCCGGTCAGCAGGTCGGAATCCCACTAGGGCCCGAGGCAAAAAGGCGCTGTATTTGGCTTTGGATACGAGCAGCTGCTCAACACGTCAACGTGAACATGTTCAAATTAGGAGGGTGTCACAGTCACAGAACACTGGGGAATAAGTCCGTTTATTTACCTCAGCCCAACCTTTGGGGATGAGTAATCCCCCTCATCTTTCTGGTTTACTACAGCCTTCAGCTGTGTACGGCTACTTTCCGGCTTTACATTTATCGCTTGGTTGACTGTTTATCCTCACTGCGTGGTTTAACAGTGGGCTACACAGTGGGCAACATCCACTGACCAAAACCTCCGTCGGGCCCATCAAGAGATTCTGTCTGCCGACGACATACACACTGTTACTTACATGGAAGGGGGGGAGAAAGAAGAAAGGACTAAAATGAGGAGAAAGACAGAGCAAAAGAGAGAAAGGCACAGAGAATGCATTTGAACCGAGGCCTCCGGTATCTGCGTCCTGAGGGAGAATATGAAATTCACCAAATAAGGGGTGCTGGGTGTCTGTCAGAATGGACCGTACCATGCGGAGGACACCTCTCGGATACAGGTTGGTTTGGCCCGTTAAGGTGAAACCGATCACCCCACTGCTCTGTTTCACAATGTCCTTTATTCTGTTCATTCTTTTTGCATAGAGGTTACCAAAGCAGCAGATCATATTAATGTTGAAACCTGATTCAATAAATGAGTGATGGAAGCAAGTCATCAGCATCTTCTTCATTCGTCGAAAGACTCTCAATGATTGAGTCATTTGCAAAATTCCTGTGTCTGGAGTCACGGTTCCTAAGGCAGTCATTGGTGTGTAAAACAAACAGCAATGGAGAGAGGACGCATCCTTGTGTTGAGAAGGATCATGTACCTGACAAAGATCCATTCACTCTTACCCTTTGTGCTCAATTTGTGGGAAAAAAAAAACAGCAAAATAATATTAATGTCTAGACCAGAGTTTGGCAAAAGCTGCTCTGTTAAAACGTAGGACTGAATGCAGTTAAAAACTGAGGAATGATCAACAAATGAAAGTCTATGGTGGGTTTCTCTTCCTTCCTGGTGCTTAGGAACACAGTTAAGGAGAATTGTGCTTCACGAGTGGGTGGGGGGGGTATAGTCCTTTGAGAGAGTTGAGGTATATTGGGAACGACTGAGAAAAGGATGAAGACAAGGAGGTGAGAGCTGGAAGAGGCCACCAGGGACTCAGCAGTAACATGTACAGTCCTCCATCCAAAGCAGCGTCCCAAACGGCTTCCCATTCTGGTGCACTATTTAGACCAGGCCCGCAATTGGATTAAGTCGAACGTAGGGCATGGAAATTGGGTGCACTCCGGAACCCAGGCAGTGTTCACCGTAGTGGTTTGGTTCACTTCCTCTTTGAGACACATGCCTGTCTTAGCGCTGCTAGATTGAGCCCAACGTGGAGAAAATGCTGGCTAGAGATGAAGGGTGCGTCCTAAATGTGAACCCACCGCCACTGTGCTTCCATTCGCCCAAGGCGTTGGTCGGAGGAGCGCACTAGGAGTTGATAGTGCGCCGTTTGGGACAAGGCCGGCGTGTAGGAGAGAACAACTGTTGTAGACGGCCAGTGGCCTAATGATGACGAGTGCAGACAATGGGAGTGGACGGGAAAGTGTGGGAACTCGTTGGGGGAACTGTGAAGGAGGAGGACAATAAGCGAGGAGGAGAGGATGGCCGGAGAAACAGACACACAAATACGGACAGGAGCATTCCTGGGGAGGCTCATTCCACGGACACTGACAGGAGCTTTCCGGATCGAGACTAATTCTTTTCCTTATTTTTTCTCTTTCTTTATCCCCGTCTCTCTCACACATACAGCTCGGGAAAAAAAGTCCTTTCCAAAAATGACGAAAAGGAAATATTTGAGTGAGGAACAGAATGGTTAAAAAGAAATATTTTCGGAGCTGTATACATGTAAAACTCAGAGAACTAAACATACAGCATTTCACATACATTTCACATATATGTACACTAACATATAATTCTATATGCATGTATTTGTAAAATAATATATGTTAATATAATATATACATATATATACATATATCATTTATAAAAACACTACCCAAATAAATGGCCTCAGTTTGACTTTCAGGTGCCTGACCAGTGGTATTTGTCTGTCAAACTACCAGGGCCAGAGCCTGCTTGTTTTCTGTCCTATATCATTTGTTGAACCCAACTGAATAAGTCCCTGATATTCAGATCTTAGGTGTGGACCAAAATGCACAACGCAGGAGGCAGGAACTTCCGTTCAGGTGTTTAATAGAAATGAAGTCACCAAGCAAGAATCAAACAGTCAAAACAGGCAGGGGTCTGGTACCCTGGAAAACTGGACACCGGGAATACAAAGAAACGAGAACTCAGAAGCGACGTGGAAGAAGACGAACTGGTCACCGGAACCAACAGAGAAGACAGGTAAAGTAGGCAGTGATCACGAGGGGATGGGAGACACCTGGGCGGGGGTGAGACAAGACAACACAGGTGAACTGAATCAGGGTGGGGGTGTGACTCGATAAGTGGGTTGAAATTAAGGAAGGAGTGAGGAAAACAGCTCCCCCTGATTGATCATATAGCTCAGGATCAGAAAGTCTGCTCAGTTATTAAACGGTAAAAGTTCCAGTAAATGCATGCATGCCGTACTGCGCCCTGGATAATAGCCTCTGAAGGATAATAGCCTCTGAAGGATGACTTCGCCGAAAGTGTAAAGAACATTGGTTTGATTACCCCCGTTGCAAAAGCCTGTTTAACACAGTGATCTGAGCATGACTGAAGTGCCCTCACGTCTCCATCAGTGAGGTTCAGGTGTGCAGCAGGTGCGGGAGTCATTGCCAGATCCATCTAAAACCTCCGTCCATCGGAATGGCCCACATCGCCAACAAACCATTGGTTCAGCAGACGACCAATTGAAACGGATGCATCATTTCCCTATGCAAACGACCTATTAGCGCACCTGACCCTCATCTGGACTGTGATTGGTGGGGATCTCCCAGAGTCTCTGGCCCATCCAAACTGGTCACGTGGACGATTTTCAGCTGACTGGGTTACGTTCCACTCCTTAACCAGTCATCTATCCAACTACAATTCAAGCGCCCTCTACATTTTTTTATAATTATTATTAACAAGTCCTACACAAAACGGTGACCGTTCACATTTTTACAAAGTCTGTGTAAATTTGACCGTAAAGCGTGAAAATATTATCAAATATATTATATAGGCAAATGACGGTTTTGGATGTACTGTAGTACCGCCGTGGACATCGCTGAAACAGTGGTTCTGCCTCTGTCTGAGACATCAGATCTTATTGAATCGGTCCCAAAGCACGCAAAAAGAAGCTGGTTCCACGCACCCTTCCCAAAAACCCCTGTGGTGCACACAGACTCAACTCACATCAGAGGATTTTCACCGAACGCTGTCAGAACACAAGGAGAACGTTGTTTTGAGATTGGAGCAATAATCAGTCACACGTAACCGTATGTGCAATTAAAGATCCGTAGTAACAGCTCAAAGAGATGGGAAATTGTTTTCAAAAACCCGTCGCTGCTCGTCAGCTCATCCGGGCTCCACTGTGCAGGTACGAGCCTTCGACCTGAACCAGTCCTCAGGGTCTTTTAGCTCACGATGTGTCTCTGTGAGTCTGTGTACTGTATGTTCGTGTGTGTGTGCGCGCGTGTGTGTGTGTGTGTGTGTGTGTGTGTGTGTATGTGTGTGTTGGGGGGGTGTTTGTGAACTCTGCGTGGGTTTTTAAATAGGTCCCTTTGAACAATTCACACCTGAGAGTCTTTTTTCAATCCTGCTGTGCACTTGGGTGTTTTTGATGCGTTCTGTTTTCAGTGTGTGTGTGTGTGTGTGTGTGTGTGTGTGTGTTTGTTTGTGGTTACATTTGTGCGTGTTGGTCCTTGTTATTGTTCAACAAGAACTCAAACAAATTCTGTACAGTATCCAATGACACTGTACATAATCCCCCATGGATGAAGTGGTCCGAAACACTGTTTTTTATGCTGGGGTAAATAAACGTATGGATGAAGTGGTCAGAAACACTGTTTGTTATGCTGGGGTAAATAAACGTATGGATGAAGTGGTCATTAACACTGTGTGTTATGCTGGGGTAAATACAAGTATGGATGAAGTTGTCATTAACACTGTGTGTTATGCTGGGGTAAATAAACGTATGGATGAAGTGGTCATAAACACTGTGTGTTATGCTGGGGTAAATACAAGTATGGATGAAGTTGTCATTAACACTGTGTGTTATGCTGGGGTAAATAAACGTATGGATGAAGTGGTCATAAACACTGTTTGTTATGCTGGGGTAAATAAACGTATGGATGAAGTGGTCATTAACACTGTTTGTTATGCTGGGGTAAATAAAAGTATGGATGAAGTGTCCAGAAGCACTGTTTGTTATGCTGGGGTAAATAAACGTATGGATGAAGTGGTCAGAAACACTGTTTGTTATGCT
>JACXGJ010017506.1:0-11115 GCA_016801105.1 Esox niger
AGAAGCTGACTGAGCTTTTTGAGGAATGTGGGCCGATCGTGAACGTCAAGGTTATGACGGACGATAGCGGAAAGTCCAGGGGGTTCGGTTTCGTTTGCTTCCAGAAACATGAGGATGCACTGAAAGCCATATACGAAATGAACAGGAAGGAAGTAAACGGGAGGCTGATCTATGTGGGTCGCGCTCAGAAAAAAGCAGAACGCCAGGCAGTGCTGAAGAACACATTTGGGCAGATGAAGCCTGAAACCAAGGCTGGATACAGAGGAATCAACCTCTTTGTAAAGAACCTGGATGAAGCTTGTGATGGTTACCGTTTAAAAAAGGCGTTCTCTCCATTTGGAAAGGTCATCAGCGCCAAGGTGATGATGGAGGATGGCCGTAGCAAAGGTTTTGGCTTCGTTTCTCTCTCCTCCACCGAGGAGGCCAACAGGGCCTTGACACAGATGAATGGCCGTATCTTGGGAACCAAGGCGCTATACGTGGCCCCGGCTCAGACCAAGGCACAGCGCCAAGAATACCTGGCCAACCAGTACAAGCACTGGATGGTGAGTGTCACGGCCATGGCTAACTCCATTATCAACCTGCCATCCATTCCACAGTTCATACAGAACATCATATTTTGTAACATTTTATGAAACAATACAATTTACAATTATTGTATTTAAACATTCCACAGACGAATGCTGCCGACTACAACTTCAGCAACCAACGGGTTCAGCTGAATCCCAGCCATCACAGGGAGACCTGCCTGTCTGACATACTGCCTGCTCAGAAGATGGCCGCCCAAGCCCAGGGCCAGCAATCACCTGCTGTCACTGCTGATGCAGACACAAGCATGTCTCTGCAAAAGTATGTTTAGAGAGTGAAATATACCGCTGCACTGTAAACTGCACAAGCAAGCAGTATGGTCCTATTTCAAGAGTGATTACCCAATCGCTGTTGTATTGTCTATTTCAAATATTTATTATCTCTGCAACTCTTTTCAGGGATAAAACATACGCAGGTGGCGACAGCGTAACAAACCAAATGCTGACCACGACGATCCAGGAGCCAAACAAGGCAAACGCAGGAAAAAGATCTGTGCCAAACACTGGATTCTGAAGGAACAGGGTCCTGGAAACCATTTTCACCACTGACCTATTTTTAAACCTTTTCTCCCACTAAAACACAAAAAAAAGTATACAAAACTGCAGTGGAAAACATTATATGGGTCCATATTAATAAAGAACTGCTTCTATAAAAAAGGAATTCATCTTTGAAGTCTAGATAAGGATAACTTCATGCTATACAATATAAAAAAGGGAAGAAATTCACTGAAAACATTCGTTAATTACAGTGTTGCTGTCACATCCTCCATCTTACTACTTTGTATTTCAAATATATATTTCCGATGACAGTATTATTTGGAAAAGGAAAACCTGAACAAATGTATTTTCCTTTTTTGATGTACATTAATGTGAAAAGGTAAATACATAGAGAGTCATTTGTTTGGTACATATTTGGGGTGTACTCTTTCACATGTCTGTATACACTGATGAGCCAAAACGTTTTGACCACATCCCTGTTGGTCCTCGGAGTGTTGCCAAAACAGCGCCGACCCACTGAGGCATAGACTCTACAAGACCCCTGGTGTTAGATACCAAAGGTGTCCATTGGTATCTGGTACCAAGACATTAGCAGCAGATTCTTTAAGTCCTGTAAGTTGTGAGGTGGATCCACCATGGATTGGACCAGTTTGTCCAGCTCATCTCACAGATGCTCAATCGGTTTGAGATCTGGGGAATTTGGAGGCCAGGGCAACACCTTGAAGTAATCAGAGGACTTTAACATTGCTTTGGGCAAAGACTTGTGGGTGGATATCCACAGAACAATGTTAAATGAAATAGAAGTATTACCCCATCTTTCTAAGGCACTAACCAATTAACATTGTAGTGTTCTCATTTCACCAGTTGTTGTCATTTAGCACAGTGGTTCTCAAACCTCTCCTGGGGACCCACAGTACAGGTGCAAAACACAACAACATTAGCGATGCAAACAAAAGTTGAAAAAACAACAACATTAACACAAAGCACAACAATATTAACCAATATGAAACATTTATAAAAAAAGCTGCATTTCAAGTTACTCAAAACGGAAATGCTCCAGGCCACTAGGGGCAGTGCCAAGTGGAATAAGTTGGCTTCTAACACAATATTCTTTTTCACTTCATACGGAGGGACAGACTCCTGGCGCTCTAACGTTATTGTTTTCTTGTTAGCTATCTATCGTGAACACTTACTTATTTGCTATGAGTAAGATTTCATTCCTTCCCTGCGAAGAAGGTATTAATGAACACCGATTCCCAATCGATTAAGAGGTCAGAATAGGGTGGTTGGTGGCAGTATATCGTGACATTAGCATGTCACAAAAATGTGCAATACACATTTCATCGCAAATGTCTTTGCTGAGGGGAAAGTTGGGAGGACGGTGGAATCTTAAAAAGTGTGGTTTCTAACATCTGCGGATGGAATAGTCACATTCAAAACAGTCCTGGTGTTTGGCAACCGAACCCCCGCCCCTATAGAGGAAGACGAACGGGGCGATAAATGTTTGCCAACACAACGATGGACTGCAGTTTCTGATCCAATTTAAACCCATGATTACTGTGCAGGCCCTGATCCCACAGCCCTGGATGATATGGCCTAATAATGGCGAACAAGGAGCAAGCAGGAGAAATTCAGGAGCTCCAAAGCAGGAAAACCTGACAACACAACAGCACTTTCGTGTACAGTGGTTTAATGGGATTTGACGAAGAGACAGGTTTTTCACAAGGTACAGTATTTGTTTACTATCCAGCAATCCCAAAGGCCTCCTGTATCTCTTACTGTATTATTTAAAACTAAGACACCAAATCTTAACAAAAGTAATGAATTAATATTGTCTTAGCATTATGCATGCACTTTAGTCTTGAAACTGTTTTAAAAACGGAATTGCTGTAAAACAAAAATTATATAATGAATATCTGATTTAATCAGGATGTTAAGACTAATACAAGCTGCAACATCAGCTAAGTCAAGTGTAGTGCTTCTTGATACCTATACAAGATGGGCAATCCTAACAGTAAGTGAAGTTCAAGTAAGCAGACAGCTCCAAAACAAAGCAAATACTCCCGACCTGTTTCCTTTTGTAGATTTGCAACCTACAACCTCCTGGTGGCATTCTGGGATTTGATTAAGGTCAGCAGACACCAAGAAGCACCAGGGCAAACACATCCGAGATAAGTGTTCCTTGACGAAAAGCAGCAAGTGACAACTCCATTGAATACAGTAATTTATATGATATATTTAACATACTGTTATTTTTCCTTGCGTTAATATCTATTATTCTTCACTTCATTTGTGTTATGGACCTAACCCAATGCAAGGGGAATATATTATACTAAAAAGTTTTCCTTCCCTTTCAGTCACTCCAACCAATCACTGAGTTTTTCTTCTTCACTGGGCCGGAAACAAGGATTTGGGTCCTTTTTTTTACATCCGCCAGTCAACAGTGAGCCAGATAATCATCTCTTGGGCCAACTTCCTCCACTTCCTGCTTGGGTGAGTATGGATATGGATCCCCCAGTATAACATCAAAGCCAACCTGCCACCCGAGTTCAATGATGATCCAGACACCAAGGTTGTGATCAACTCGCACTGTACCTTGTTGGGAATGTTACTACCTGGAGCTGTCACTTTCTTATCCTCTTTGTATGCTGGTTCTGTGAGTGACAAGGAGATTGATAGGCAGCCAGGAAAAATTTCCTTACTTATCCATGATCTTGGCCTTTATGGTGGATGATCTTGTTCCATGCAAGATCTGTCAACCACCTTTTCTGCCGAGGGGCACACAGATTCTACCGCATGAGGTTATGGAGACCCTATCCATTACCAGGATATAGGTGCAAATCAAAAGTATGATTCAGAGAGTAAAGGAGCACAAGCTGTTTGAAACAATCATCAATCAATCCATTTTCTGGGCATAATTGATGGCTTAAAGGGGTATTAGCTCAGTGTATCTAAAATAACATGGGTTATATAACATACAGATTTACAAACTCCAAATATCACATTTCTAAAACATTAATTTGAGGTGCCTCCAACCTTACCTTATTCCATCAGCACTAAAGAACAAGGAGTGACAATCTTTTGCAACAGACGTTATTATTGGATAACTACTGTATTAGCATTGTTCTGGGCACTGTTAAGCCTCACATGTGTTCTTGGCTTCTACCAACGTAGTTCTGTCTCTGTGTAGCTGTGACCAAGTGGTGCAGCAAGAGTGCTGAGTAGTGAGAAGTGTCCCGTCTGGTAAAGCTGACCAACCAGGTGGTTGCACATAGCACTTCCTGCAACTCAGGAGCAGTTGCTTCAATCCACTATCACTGGTACAGAGTGCTTTAACATCTATGAAGTGCAGAAGTGAAAAGGCTGTGTAATTTACCACAATGTATCCAGATTATGACTGACGAGATGCACAACTCAGGCCCTCAAGTTAGGCCACAAAGACAAAAATGTTTACTCTTTGTTCAACAACCCTCAGTTATGTATACTCATGAGAGTGATACAATAATCAAGTGACACGATTACATGTAATCACTGTCTCCTACATATATTGACCATAATTACTGTCCTACTCTCTGTCAGTGTACATTTGTTAGATATTAAGCAGAATAAGTAATAAAACTTTTATGCAATATAGCTTGTTGATATAATGAAAAATTAAAAAATGTTTCTTTTCTGTAATGTTATTGTGTTTTGAACTTTTGTTTGCATCGCTACTGTTGTGTTTTGCCCCCGTGGGCCACCGTAACACAGCCATTCCATGTATTACGTTTCTCCCTGAATCTAGCTCACCTGAATCAAACAGCCAGGTAATAATTAGTGGACAAGTTGATTCAGGTGTGCTAGCTTTAGAAAACATCTAATGCATTGAATGGCTGTGGGTCCCCAGGAAAGGTTTGAGGACCACTGGTTTAGCAGACCTAAAGTTGTGGCGGTGTATATGCGCACACTTGCCCCTTGCAGGAATCAAACCGACAACCCAGCTGTTGTGAGCGTTGTGCTCTACCTGAGCTGCCAATCATCAGCTGGACCTCTATTGCTACTCACCTCGTTGTCCGTTTTGCTGTTCTCTCTGATGACTCTGATCCAGCCCAGCATATCGTCCCTGTCCTCTGCCTGCAGGAGGTACTTACAGAAGTCCTGAGTGGTCAACCTAAAAGAGTGCTTGCGCTTGGTTTCGCTGTAGGCGATGTCAATCAGGCACCCTCGGATGCTGATGGGCAGGTGGTCATCTTCCCCGTGGCCAGTCCCGGCGCCCGCCCCATGGAGGACCGCCTCCCGCTTGTCTTTCTAAAGGAAGCGGCGGTGCTTCATAGAGGAAGAGAAGACGAGCATCCACGGACGCATGCCGCCGCCCACCTTCTGTGGTTGGTGGAGGTTGAGGGAAATAGTCAAAGATAGACACCGATTGAATGAAACAATGAGTGAAAGACAGACAGAAAGAGAATAAGAGACATAATAAATGCATGAAAGTGTTTTACACAACATTATTTCTGTTGATTTCATGCATCTGTACGTTAGCTTTGCATTACACGTGGGAACATTTCTCATGCCAAGAAAGCCTTTTAAACTGAGCGAATGTGAGTGGAAATATAACGTACTTGTACATTAGTACAGCCTTTCTAATGTCTAGTGAGACATGACTTATATCTGTGCTTGTTACCTTGCCCTTCTCTGTGAGAATCTGCTTGTAGTGAAGCCAGCCCTCCTTGCGTACGTCACTGAAGGTGATGGTGCCCAGCTCAGAGGTGGAGTGGCGCTTTGTCCGAGCCTCCTCTGCCGCACGCAGACTCTCTAGAGACTGGAGCGCACAGACAAAACCCACACACATTCACAGTTATAAGCTCTGATATGATTGGTACAACAGAACAGTGGGGAGGGAGATGAAGCTCATGTACAAAGAAAACAGCAAAGTGAAAGTGCTCTTAATGGAAGGCCATTTTGGACAGCTGCATTCAGTAGTCACTCTGTCGCTACACATTTTGTCTGTTGCAAAATACTTTGTGACGAAATTCCAAACAGTTGTAATGTAAAGTGGACAATCCAACAGCCAATTTAGCTGGGTCCCTAACATCGCTTGGATTTGCTTCATTTTTGATCCTGGACAGTTGCTGGTTGGTAAACGTTTTGCAACAGATGATACACATTTCTATTTTAAAATGGAACTGAACTAATGAAATCAAGGATCACTAGAGCTGAAATCTGTTCTCGGTGTGGAAGGGAAATTACATGTATGTCAATATCCCGGTGACATTTCTCAATATTTTAAAGCGTGGCGAGCAGAAACGGCGACACTCACTGCAGTCCCGGGAGCGGAGCTTGACAAGGGGGGAGGTGGTGAGGACGACAGGGGAGTCAGTAGTGGCAACAGAGGGGAGGGCACAGGACACGGACGGCACTGGAGGGCACAGGGCACTGGAGGAGGACACCACAGAGCAGGCGGGCACGTGACAAGCGCCCAGGTCAGCGCTAGGGCTGATGGCGTCGTCTGTGAGGGGTCAGGGGTTAGAGGTTAAGGGTCAACAAGGCAGAGAGACCACAGAAATAGAATGATGCATATTTCTATGGGAGAGGAAAAGGGTTTCTAGTGAGTTATAGAAACACTTTACAAACACACTGTAGTTAGTTTTGTGGACAAACCATTTTTTTTCTGTGGACACAGACATTTATATTCAAATTAACTCTCCAACCCTGTTCCAGGTTAACTACATTAATGCAGGATTTTCTTCCTCCCAAATCTAGCGCATCTGATTCTAACAAACAGTTGATTGGCTGGATCAGGTTTGTTCTGAACTTGGGTCAGAGTTAAATCCTACCGGAGGGTAGCTCTCCAGGAACAGGGCTGGAGAGGCCACACATTCACTGCACAGTTTTCAGTTCAACAGACCTTTAGTCAAATAGGAACGTACAGGCACACGAGCACACATCACAGTTTGAGCAATTCAATTAAATCAGTCAATTCAGGAAGTAAAATCAAACTTCATGACATCCATGTGTTATCAATGACCCTGAATTGGAGATTACTTGAAGGATTGCCTGAATTGAATTGACCCCAACAAATAACTGGATTGGACTTGATAGAGGAAGGGAGAGGTGATTGGAGGGTGGGAAGGACTGGGGTACTAAGGACTGACCTATAAAGGGTATCGAGGCCAGGGAGTCAGGGGTGTTGTGGTGGGGATGCAGGCTACCGTTGAGCCTCCGCAGACTGTCCCCAAGACCCCCAGAGACGGGCGAAGGGGTCCCTGCAGTGGGGGCGCAGGGGGAGGGCAGCAGGCCGGCGGGGGGCTTGGCTGAATCCACGGGGACGGCGTAGTGGGGGTGGCGGAGGGCCAAATGGAAGTCCAGGTTCCCAGTGGTGGAAGAAGTGCGTCCGCGGTTCTGCCCAAGAGACGGCTTCTAATCTCCCCCTCCTCCCAGTGAGGAGCTGCCATGACACCTGCCTCCATCTTCCTTGGGTTCTCCCAGACCCCCCTGCCAGCTGGCTGATTGTGTTAAAAGACTTTCAGTATTGAAAAATAACTCCGTTATTAGTGCACCCCTATTTATATTACGTTATTGATTTTATTCAGTACATTATTTACATTACCTGTGTTGTCTTGACATTCCAGTTGAATGCTTTTGGCCAGGCAGAGATTGGCAGACACACCAAAATGTCTTTTAAAATAAGATACAGAATACCATACTTTTTAGTGTATCAAAATAAACAACAAAATACAGTAGCCACACCATGTATTAAAAATAAACAACTGCCTGCTTGTTTTTTAAAAGTCCTAATAATACTTTCACAATGAAATCACTTCGCACACCCATCTATTGGCCTATTTAATTAAGTAGTCAATGATTAATAGCAACAGCTTTTCTCTGCCTAACAAGTTGTGGTAAATCTGACATTTGCAACCAATTTACAGCTCAAATATTCACACATCCCTGTGATCACCCAGATGAAGGTTAGTTTTAAAGTAACCAACAGTTTAATGTTTAACAGTTTGCTAATGACTCATAATTGTATCCTAATTGAGTTACTTAGTGTTTGGTAACTAAGGGCTACTTTGCATCAGCAACACTGACTCAATGAAAAAAGGCTTTCATAGGAAGACAAGAAATGGAACCTTTATTCATAGCAACAAGTGTCTAAGTAATTCATCTTTTGATTGTTAATCATAAATACGCTGCTGAAAAAAATTAAGGGAACACTTAAATTACACATCAAGTCTCGATGAGGGAAATTTACTAAAAGTCTAAATCTTTACTTTGTGTAATTCGTTGAGAACAAAGTAAACTGAAATTGACTTGATCGTAACAATAGTCAATGGAAACCAAGACCACCAACCGATTGAGAGCTGGATTCGAACAATGTAAACAATATAAATCACAGGCTGTTCCAACTTGGAACTCATAATGTGACTCATTAGTGTATATGGCCACAACATGCCTGTATGCACTCCTGACAACATCTGGGCATGCTCCTGGTGAGACGGAGGACGCTGGGGGATCTCCTCCCAGACGTGGATCAGGGGATCAGTGATCTCTGGACAGTCTGAGGCACTACTTGGCAGCGTTGGATGCAAAGTTACATCATTTCCCAGAGGTACTCAATTGGATTCAGGTCTGGGGAACATGAGGGCCAGTCAGTAGCATCAATGCCTTCATCATCCAGGTACAGCCTACACAGCCTGGCCACATGAGGAACCCAGGGCCCACTGGACCAACCTAAGCCTTTACGATTAGTCAGAGGATTTAATCCCGGTACTTAACAGCAGTCAGGGTGCCGTTGGCTAGCACCTGGAAGTCTGTGACCCTCCAAGGATATGCCTCCCCAGACCGTCACTGACCCACCACCGAACTGGGCATGGTGGATGATGTTGCAGACACCTGAGTGAAGTTGGCCCTCCACCCAATAAAAACGTTGGCAAAATAGTGACTTCATCACCAATAATTTAATGTCTGATATATAAAATACCAAAGCAGCACAAACAAAGATTTTCACGGCACAAACCGGCGCAAACAAAGCACAAGCAAACAAGACTATTTTCGTTGGGGGCTAGATGACCTCAGAATGACCTGTAATTTTTTTTTTTATATCTACAAAAATGTTAACGGCACAAACCAGCATATACAGAGCACAAACGATGGAGCCTATTTTGCCGAAGTTTTGCATTGGATTTGGTGCCAAATTCACACAGCCAGCATAACGTCCACCACAGTGTCTGCAGACTCTTTCACTATTAATATGTATGAATAACGGGCCGTCAATCGTTATAGTAACGGTTGGCCAATGAGAGGCAATACGTTTGACATGTGACCGGAACATGTATATTTTGACGTACTTGTGTCAATGAAGTTCTCTTCCTTCATTCCCCGATGGGAGTTCCATCAGAGCCAGATGTCTCGTTGTGCATTCTTATTCCTCCGTATCGGTCTAGCACTGGGTATACACGCTAGGCTCGCTGTAGTGTAAGACCTGTTAACATTCACATCCTGGAAACCATTTTCACCACTGACCTTTTTGTTTAAAAATATCCCACTAAAACACAAAAGAAGTATAGAAAATTGCAGTGGAAAACTGCTTCTTTAAAAAAGGAATTCTAGGAAAGTCTAGATAAGGATAACTTCATGTTATATAAATGAAGTACCGATGTAGATTAAAAAAGGGAAGAAATTCAAAATGAAGGTGTGAAAAAATGTGAAGCTGAAAACCTTCGTTAATTACAGTGTTCCTGTCACATCCTCCATCTCACTACTTTGTAATTCAAATTTATATTTCCGATGACAGTATTATTTGGTGAAGGAAAACCTGAACAAATGTATTTTCCTTTTTTGATGTACATTAATGTGAAAAGGTAAATACATCCACTGGAGAGTCATTTGTTTGGTACATCTTTGTCTGTATACATGCTAGGGTCGCTGTAGTGTAAGACTTGTTAACATTCACATCTGTCACGTGCTCAGTGTGAACCTGCTCTTATCTGTGAAAAGGTGGCGCCAATGGCAGACCTACATTTCTGGTGTTCATGGGAAAGGGTCAGACCACTTGGTTTCACACTTGATTTCTAGATGAATCATCAACAGCGAGATGAGAGGAGAGTCCACCTGAAGGACTTCACATACTACGTGTCAGAGTAACACGGGACAGTTGACTGGACAGGTCACATGGTTCCATCACAGTGGAAGACACTGTTGTGGTTTTAGTCTTGAATTAGTGAAGTTTTAGGAAACTCACTGTTCCTTTACACACCTACACTGACTCGTTAGGACAAGCAGGCAATTTGCTGTGTCCACATCACACTGACTGCAATAACTGATATTGGAACTTTTCATCACTGATGACATACAAAACAGAGAAGACTGAAGACTACAGGATATTTGATGGGAATCTAGCTTCATTCCTAACAATCAATAGTTTTTCTAAATGGACTGGCATTGTGATCTTGTATGTATGTTCATTCCTCACAAGACAGGCAGAGGACTACATATGATCACTACCTTACATTGGTCATTGACACTTTTTTTTTTGAAGTTGCTTAATAGTTGTAATTACAACAGCTATGCTGTAATGTTTAATAGTGCCATATTCCTTTTCAAAGGTTGAAACTGTCACTAGTACATTCATTACAGTTGAGTGTTGTGTTTTGTTCAGGATATGTTGGGTTGTGGTTACAATGGTGATGCATGACTCATGATATGGACAAGGGGGGACTTTAATTGTTTAAAGGGTTTATTGGGAATGAACTATGCATTTCATTAATATGTCACGTTAGGTCTGTTTCTGTTGGACACCGGTTAGACTGATAGTAGCCTGGGATTTGATGTGTATGGTAAAGATTGATCATGATGGTCACTATGATTGCAATGCCATACAGTGCTATGAGTCAGGGCAAGCCGTGTCCACTGCATCTTATTTTCATTTCATTTAAGGAATAATAAAGCCTTATAGGCCAGATAATCCTTTTTATTATTTTTCTTTATTGTTTTTTAACGAAAGTGTTTGGACCTTTTCAGTTCATTAGGAATTGGATTGTAGTTTTATTTT
>JACXGJ010017507.1:0-11114 GCA_016801105.1 Esox niger
ATGGCTCTCCCCTGACTTTTGGTTGTATAACTTTTTGTTCTTGGACATCATCAGAACAGGAAGCTAACAGTACTACCACCAAAACCATTCGGATATATATGCAATATATAGAGTAAATAAATATATATTTCAGTTACTAATGATATAAATACATGAACATGAATAAGCTGGATCAGTGACAGCAGCAGAGCCAAGTACAGCTGAAGGAAGTCGAGGGAGATTAACGCTAGAACCGACAATTGCCATTTGAGTTTGTAATTAAAATAAAACTTCCATTTTGAGAGCGACACTCCCCTACTTCCAGGATTTTTTCTAAATAAGCGAATATTACATTGTTCTGTTATCGGAGTACTAAATTGATATACAGAAAACTATTTAGAGACTATTTACTTATTTTTTTATCCTGTTTTCAGACTTAAACCGCCAACAGCCCACACCACAGAGCGTTGGTACCTAAATGGTACTCAGGCACAAATCACCCCTCGCTGTATGCATGACATCAATGGATCCCAGATGAATGAAAACTTAATTAGTCGATTATTGAAACATAATACAAATGATATAGGCTACTTATCACATGGGTTACCTTTTTTTAAGAGTCAACTTTTTGTGTAGGCTGATTCAGCAAATTATAAGAAATCTCTTATAAACCAATAATCTAGGACACTAGTGCTATTTATTGGTGTTGAAATCAATCTGACTTCCCTACTACAACCCACGGGAAGAACCTGCAAAAATGTGCTGTTCGCAGCCAATTCATTTCAGACTTTATCTTTTTCTTATAGCTCCTCTCGGTTTTTCGAAATCTTATTGATGTCACCTATAGAAATATCTTATACAGTGCCTTGCAAGAGTATTCACCCCCCCTTGGCTTTTTACTTATTTTGTTGCATTACAGCCAATGTTTTTCTTATCTGAATTGTATGCGATGGATCAGAACACAATAGTCTAAGTTGGTAGAAGTGAAATGAGAAAAATATATACATAAAACTATTTTTTTGAAATAAAAACGGAAAATTGGCATGAGCATATGTATTTACACCCTTTGTTATGAAGCCCATAAAAAGCTCTGGTGCAAACAATTACCTTCAGAAGTCACATAATTAGTGCAATGATGTCCACCTGTGTGCAATCTAAGTGTCACATGATCTGTCAGTACATATACACACCTTTTTTGAAAGGCCACAGAGGCTGCAACACATTAACAAGAGGCACCACTAACCAAACACTGCCATGAAGACCAAGGAACTCTCCAAACAAGTAAGGGACGAGTACTTGTACTTCTCAGTGTTATTGAGAAGCACAAGTCAGGGTAAGGTTATAAAAAATAATAAAATCTTTGATGATCCCCAGGAGCACCATCAAATCTATCATAACCAAATTGAAAACATGGCACAACAGCAAACCTCCCAAGAGACAGTCGCCCACCAAAACTCATGGAGATGTGGCAAGCTCATAGAGGCTTATCCAAAGCAACTTGGAGCTGTGATTACTGCAAAAGGTGGCTCTACAAAGTATTGACTTTAGTGGGTGAATAGTTATGCACATTGACTTTTTCTGTTATTTCGTCTATTGCTTCACAGTAAATAAATAAAAAACATCTTCAAAGTTGTGGGCATGTTCTGTAAATTTAATGATGCAAATCTTCAAACAGTCCATGTTAATTTCAGGTTGTGAGGCAACAAAACACAAAGAATTGCCAAGGGGGGTGAATACTTTTGCAAGGCACTTTATGCCAACAGAGGTGATTCTGGGCAATCTGGCACACTAGGTGAGATCTCTAAATGTTGCCCCCCCCTAAAAATAAGCCAACTTCAGGGGAAATAACACTTAAATAATTTATACTTTTATAAAATAAATTGCGATAGCAGGTGTACAAAAAATGTTAACAATAAAGGAGAATCAACGTAGTGTGCTGTTAGAAAAAATATAAATAAATAAATACAAAATAAAAACAAAATGTGCTAATGTGCAATCAAATGACAGGTGCATAAGCAGGGTAAACAAAAAAGACAAAATTCATATTCTGTGTGCTATTACAGCAGATAAAGGGTAGTTTCTGTCATTAAACTGGGCACGCCTCGATTTCTTTGCTGCAAAACTATCAACGACATCGTCATAGGATATCTTCCTGGACATATATTTGTTGATGCTCATCAACGTTAGCAAGCTTTGTGCGCTACATTTCAAATAGCTTAAACCAGAGACAGATGCTCCATAAACACATACCACCATACTTTTTCCTCATCTTTCCTCTTTTCTCTAACGTGCCCCTGATGGCTTTGATCTTTTCATTTTAGAACAGCAGTCAGAAAATGTTAACGGTTTGTATGAACTTCAACTTGCACACTTATTCAACCACCGTACACACCTGGCCCTGCCCTGCCTCACCATCTCTCGAAACGTCAATGTCATATAAGTCATAACAAATAAGTATTGATTTAATGTATAATTTGTTTTATTTTTATAATAACTAAAAGAATAAATGGATTGATTTTCCCCATATATATAAATATACAGTGGCTATAAAAAGTCCACACACCGTGTTAAAATGACAGGTTTTTTAAATATAAAAGAATGCGACACAGCTAGATCATGACAGAACTTCTTCAACTTTTAATGTGACCTATAATGTACACAATTCAATTGAAAGACAAACTGACATCTTCAAGGGGGAAACATTTTAAATTAAAAAGTACAATTACCTGGTTGCATGAGTGTTGCACATCCTCTTATAACTGGGGATGTGGCTGGGTTCAGAATTAATTCACATACAAACTCATGTTAAATAGAAGTTATAACACACCTGCCATTATTTAAAGGACTCTGGTTAATCACAAATACATGTCAGCTGATCTTGTAGGATTTTTCTTACATTTTCTTAGTTGCATCTCAGAGCAAAAGCCATGGTCCAGAGAGAGCTTCCAACGCATCAGAGGGATTTCACTGTTATAAGATCAGTTAGGAGAAGGACACAAAATAATTTCCAAAGAATTAGAAATACCATGGAACACAGTGAAGACAGTCATCCTTAAGTGGAGAACATATGGTACAATAGAGACATTACGTTTTCATCACAAACACCAGGGGTGTGTTGACTTTTTATATCCACTGTATATATATATGGGGGAAATCAATCCATATTATAACGAATGGGTCAAGGCAGAAAGAGGCTGGTTCCAGTTGCGGAGCAAGCAGATTATTAGGAGACGAACTCCAGGCAGGGCAAGGCAAAGGATAGTCGGACAGGCAAGTGTCAAAAACACGAGAGGCAAACTAAGACACAATCACAAGGCTATAGACGGAGTCGAGGAGAAAAGCAGGCTAAGGTCAAAAACGGGAATCCATACAAAAGATACACTAGGCAGAAGTGAAAAACCAAAGGCTCAGTATAAATGCCAAATAATACCTCACAAAGGCTACGGAGAACTGAACAGGACTAAATAGGGACATAAGCCAGACACAGGTGGAGACACAGTTGCTCAGAATGAGGGTGATTTGGATCTGATGCGTTCATGAGCCATGGAGCGTGGGGTGCGTTCAGGAATGGAGCGCAGAAGTGGGTCCAAGCCGGAGGAGGACATCACACATATGTAGTTTTAGTTATTATAAAAATGAAACAAATTATACATTAAATCAAGACTTATGTATTTGTTATGAGTGAGATGATATCGATGTTTTTGAGAGAGGTGAGGCAGAGAGGGGCCAGGTGTGGACAGTAGGTAAGTGTGCCAGTTTACGTTCATACGACCCATGAAATGTTCTCAATGCTGTTCTAATATGAAATTAAAAATTCTGTAATTCATCATTTTTTTTTCTTTTATATAGTTTGATGATGACCTAGAACTGATGCTCTGGCTGAATGGTGATTCTGTGGAGGAGAATGTCCATGCTAATAGAAACGATTAGTATGCTAATGATGCTAACCAGTGTTCGGCTCTGGCTGTTATAGGGGGTAAAAAAGGCCTGGCGGTTCTAGTATTAACAATGTGATGTCAAAGCAAAGATGGGGAAAAAATTACTTGCATGGCTGTAATAAATACAGCTCTGTTTAGTTTTTTCTGCAAGTCTATATTTAACATATTAAGTGGGAAGAACAAGTATTTGATACACTGCTAATTTTGCAGGTTTTCCTACTTACAAAGCATGTAGAGGTCTGTAATTTTTATCATAGGCACACTTCAACTGTGAGAGACAGAATCTAATACAACAAAACAGAAAATCACATTGTACGATTTTTTTATAATTATTTTGCATTTTATTGAATGACATAAGCATCTGATATATCAGAAAAGCAGAACTTAATATATAGTACAGAAACCTTTGTTTGCAATTACAGAGATCATACAGTACGTATCCTGTAGTTCTTGACAAGGTTTGCACACACTGCAGCAGGGATTTTGGCCCACTCCTCCATACAGACCTTCTCCAGATCCTTCAGGTTTCAGGGCTGTCGCTGGACAATACGGACTTTCAGCTCCCTACAAAGATTTTCTATTGGGTTCAGGTCTGGAGACTGGCTAGGCCACTCCAGAACCTTGAGATGCTTCTTAAGGAGCCACTCCTTAGTTGCTCTGGCTGTGTGTTTCAGGTCGTTGTCATGCTGGAAGACCCAGCCACAACCCATCTTCAATGCTCTTATTGAGGGAAGGAGGTTGTGGGCCAAGATCTCGCGATACATGGCCCCATCCATCCTCCCCTCAATACGGTGCAGTCATCCTGTCCCCTTTGCAGAAAAGCATCCCTGAAGAATGTTGTTTCCACCTCCATGCTTCACGGTTGGGATAGTGCTCTTGGGGCTGTACTTATCCTTCTTCTTCCTCCAAACACAGCGAGTGGAGATTAGACCAAAAAGCTATTTTTTTGTCTCATCAGACCCCATGACATTCTCCCATTCCTCCTCTGGATCATCCAGATGGTCATTGGCAAACTTCAGACATGCGCTGGCTTGAGCAGGGGGACCTTGTGTGCAGTGCAGGCTTTTAATCCATGAAGGTGTATTACTAATGGTTTTCTTTGAGACCAGCTCTCATCAGGTCATTGACCAGGTTCTGCCGTGTAGTTCTGGGCTGATCCCTCACCTTCCTCATGATCATTGATGCCCCATGAGGAGAGATCTTGCATGGAGCCCCAGACCGAGGGAGATTGACCGTCACCTTGAACTTCTTCCATTTTCTAATAATTGCGCCAACAGTTGTTGCCTTCTCACCATGCTGCTTGCCTAATTGCGCCAACAGTTGTTGACTTCTCACCAAGCTGCTTGCCTATTGTTCTGTAGCCCATCCCAGCCTTGTGCAGGTCTACAGTTTTATCCCTGATGTCCTTACACAGCTCTTAAAGAAAACTAACAGGTCTGTGAGAGCCGGAATTCCTACTGGTTGGTAGGTGATCAAATTCTTATGTCATGCAATAAAATGCTAATTAGTTATTTAAAAATTATGCAAAGTGATTTTCTGTATTTTTGTTTTAGATTCCGTCTCTCACAGTTGAAGTGTTACAGACCTCTACATGCTTTGTAAGTAGGAAAACCTGCAAAATCAGCAGTGTATCAAATACTCTCCACACTGTATATAACAATAATATTGCCTGTGATTAATTATAAAGCTGATGGGTGATTTCATATTTATTTTTAAATAACGTTAATTGTTCTAGGTTATGTTAAGAATTTTTATATTGCTTGCATATTTTGGTTGATATTAATTAGGGAGGACATTGTAGTATGCATTCGCTGCTCAATTGGACATGGACAACAGGGCAGATTTAACACTATAATAGTTGTCAGCATCTTTGAGGAAAAGGAGCAGTAGACTGAGGAGTCATAATCGTATCTGTTTTAATCAAAATAGTGGCTGAACAATGATCATGGTATTGAGACAATAACACACAAAGACCAAGGGAGCAGAGGGAACATATATAATGGGGGAAATGACTGGATGATGATCAGGTGTGCTAAACGAGACAACAGGTGTGATGAGTTGGTGAGATGGGCGGTGGTGTCAGAAGACCAGTGACATTGAGCGCTGAGGCCCGCCTCCTGCAGGGGGAGGATGGGCAGCAGAGGGCGTAGTAGTCACAATATTTGTCTTTTTCAAGTGTGTAGCCACTGTAAAGTATTTCACAGAGGGATGTCCGGTAGAGTGGGGTACCACCTTAGTCTAATAGTGACTGAATCAGTGAACAAGACACCATTGTCAAATTTGATCAAATAAAACATAATTCCCCAACAACAAAATGGTGGCTAGTTAAAATGCTGACAGGCTAGTAAATTTGGAAAACCACTAGCCACAGTGGCTGGGGAGCAATAAAGTTGTTATGTGCTGTAGTGATTGTATCAATGTCATTCACGAATTAAATAAAAAAGTACCTTGTAATGCCATGAAAGAAAAAAAAAAAAATCTTAAGCCACAGCAAATTGTACATATGCTAATTAGCATAACAAGTGTTAATTTACTATTAGGCTGTATATTTTGAAATGCTCGAGCTACAGACACAACTGTTGTTGCTAACACTTATGAACTTCAAATATGTCATGTATGCTAATTTATGCTAATTAACCTCACCAACAGTATCTCTTGAATCTTAAATCTGTTATTTTTTTCCCTCTCAAAGATTTCAGTTTGTTTTTCAATTGAATTATTCACATTATAGGTTAAATTAAAGGTGGAAAAGGTTTTGACATGATTTATCTTTCTCAGATTTTTTTACATCACAAACACCTGGCATTTTAACAGGGGTGTGTATACTTTTTGTACATGTTGAACAATGAACAATCTACATTGTCACTAATACAATGCTTCACAAAACCATCTTGCCCTCAATGTATATCTGACAATCTCAATTTGTTAGTGTACCCTACCAGAACAATGTACTATATATTCACCACCTAGGTCCTAGGAGGACCACATCCATTGTTCCTATGCAACTATATTTAAATTAATTTTTGTTCATTCCTGTGCTACCCGATAACAGAAATGTACAATCTCTGTAAAATACAAAAGATTATATGTAAAAATCTCTTAACTTTGTATAAGACAAGTGTATACGTCTGGCCAGGTCAATCAGATTAATTGTCGATATACACTGCGTCCACAATTATTAGGCAAGTGAGTATGCTGATCATATAATTTTTTTCTATGCACATTTTCCAACTCCAGACCAAATAAAAAATGTATGGAGAAAAAAACATGCAAATTAACTGCAAAAGACTTGAGAAGAATTAAACTTGAAGCTACCAGGAACCCACCATCCTTCAGAGCCATCATATTCCAGAACTGCAACCTACCTGGAGTGTCCAGAAGTACAAAGTGTCAGGTGCTCAGAGACATGGCCAAGATCAAGAAGATTAAAACACAACCACCTCTGAATAAGATTTGAAACATACTTTATAGATTGGGCAAAGAAATACCTGAAGACAGATTTTTCAAAGCTTTTATTGACAGATGAAATTGGATCACTAATTCAGTCAGGTGCCAGCCAGGTGGAGGAGGGGTACTGGTATGGGCTGCTATCATTAAGGATGAGGTAGTTAGCCGTTCGCAAACCTGAGATTTACAGTCAGGGAAGACAATAAATCTCTTTGAACAGCATTTGGGAGGCTGTGGTTGCTGGTTCAGCGAAGGTTAATCGTGAACAGGTCAAGAAACTGACAGACTATGGATTGAAAGGTATTGAAAAGAAGGGTGGATATATTGAACACTGAAGGCCAGAAATGTAACTTACATTTTGTGTTATATATTTGTTACACCTTTTTAGGTGTGCTTGCCAAAGGCAAAGCACATTTATATACTTATCCCATACTTGTAATTATTAGTGGTCCAAACATCAAAGGTGTGGAGCCCTAATGTAATTTTTACATTTTTTATTGTTAGAATTATAATTGGGGTTCTGCGATGGAGAAACCCTATTGTTATTGGTAGTATTATTATTAGGGGTTCACGGGTAGGAGAAACCCTATTGTAATCATTAGTATTACTAATAGGTGTTCTACGAAGGGGTGGGTTATGGACAATTGCTGGCTGTATAATCCAACTGTTTGCCTAATATGTGCCTCGATGGCCTCTTCACATTGTTTGTAAACAATTATAGTTTGCACATATGAAACTTGAAGTGTGCCATTTTCCATTATATCTGAGAGGTTGATAAAGGGTTTGATTGGAATTAAGATATCACATTTCAAAGCGTGAAAAGCTTCATTTTATGTTTAGCCTATTTTTATTTATATAAATTAACTTTTAATTAATTGTAAATGCCAAATTGTATGTGTTTGTTTTAAAATTAAACAAATTAAATTGCCTATCAGTACTTCGAAAAATACTTTTTTTAAAACAATTGTTTTGGTAAAATGTATGTTTTTCAAGAGAATTTATCTGTGTGAGGACTTTTTTGGGGGAAACTAAATTTTGTTTCTTTTAATAATAAAAAAATATATTTCTTATTCCACTTCAAGCCAAATAACAATGAATCATAAAGAAATTCATTGCCAAGTACAAGAAATGTGCTTTAGTCTGATGATGCATAACAATAAACATAAAGTGCAAGGACAAAAACTGGCAAGTACAAAAGTGCAGAACTGCAATTGTCACGTCCTGGCTATGCCCCTAGCCATCTTTGCGCTGGCTGGGGCCATAGTCAGGATGGGACTAGAAGAGATGCCTCTAGGCATCTCTATGTGATTGGGTCTCCCCAATTGGAGGCAGGTGTGGATTGTTGCCTCCAATTGGGGAACCTATTTAAGGTGAAGGTTTGCGCACACTGGTGTGGTTCATTTTGTTTTGTGTGCTGTATGCTACCCAACCCCAACCCCAACCCCAACCCCAACCCCGTCACTGGAGCTGCTTTAAGTTTGTTTTGTTTCTTTCTTCTTTAAAAATCATGGAATACCTTCACCCGTTTGCCTCTGTGTCCTTCAACCAGCGCTGTGACAGCAATACAGTAACAAGTGACAAATAAACAATAGAAGATATGAATAAGTGTTATAAGAATATGTTGCGATATGATTGTTTGGTGTCTGTGGGGGTCAGGATTAGCTACAACATTCGTCTTTACTTAATAATCCAAAACTGTTCTCAAGTTCCTATTTTTATTTAATGTATTTATTTTAGTTATGGTAACAGTAAGAATGCTGAGAGACTGATGTGTTTCAAATTTACAAGAATATCTATGAACAACATTTTGATACTTTCCCTAATATTTATCAGTGGTAATTTGTGTAGAACCATCATTTCTCCCCATTAGATATTTAATCTGCAATAACAACCTAATAATAAATCAATATATTTTAATAGAATTTTGATAGTTTAATTTCAGTTGTTTTACTCAATTATTTAAATAAATGTACCGTGGATACTCAACAAATCAATATTATTACATCTGAGGTCAGATGCTGTGTGCATTTAACAAAGGATTCCAAATTGATTTATTGAATTGATCTTGTTACCACCATATTTGAAAATATTTTAAGGTTATCCAGAATATTTATTTCACTTACACATTGTTTTCTAGGCCCAATCTATGCAGTTGTGCTCATAACCTGGCAGAAATAGTGACATTTTGTCATTGAGTTTGAAAATATGTTGATCATGAAAAATTATGTTTAATGATAGTGATTATATAAAGCCATTTATTATCACATTGTTGTTTGGCTCATTTTGAGATCATAATGATAACTGAAATCACCCAAATGATTTCAAGTTTGATCAAAAGTTTACATACCCTTGAATCTTTGGCCTTGTTACAGACACTTTTTAAATTGCAATTAATGTCTGTGTATAAATGGTCAATGAGTTTGTAAGCATTCACGTGGATGCACTGAGCAGGCTAGGTACTGACCCATGGGGAGCAGAAGCTGTGTGTCAAAAGACCTGCGTAACAAGGTCATGGAACTTTTAAAGATGGAAAAGGATATGAAAAGATATCCAAGACTTTGCAAATGTCAGACAGTATTGTTCAATCACTTATTAAGAAGTGGAAATGTCTGGGATCTCCTGAAACCAAGCCAAGGTGAGGTAAACCAAGAAAGATTTCAGCCAAAACTGCCAGAATTTTTTTTCAGGAAACAAAGAAGAACCCTCATGTAACCTCAGGAGAAGTACAGGTAAAAGACAGTGTGGTTGCTTTTTTGTGGCACACTACAACACACTACGACAATGAAAAAAAGCCAGATTACAATATGCCTGACAATACCTTGACATGCCACACAGCTTCTGGCACAGCTTCTTGTAGTGACAAGACCAAAATAGAGCTGGCAACAGCCATAAGCACTATGACTGGAGGGGTCAACAAGGCCTAAGTAAACAGAATTACCATCCCCACTGTGAAGCATTGTGGTAGCTCCCTGATGTTTTTGGGAGGGTGAGCTCTAATGACATGGGGAATCTTGGGTAAATGTATGGCAAGAAGAAAGCAGCATGTTATCAGAAAATATTCTGCACTACTATAATAGTATAAAGGACGGAGTCTGGCAAGCGAACGTTACGATCATGTCAGTCAACACAACCTATTTTCAAGGCTCTTAAACACATCTTCCCCTACCTTTTGCTATTTTAAAACAAACTTCTGCAATTCAAATTCTGATCACAACTCTCACACTTCCCAATTTATTAAAAGGGAGTGAAAGAGACAAAACCCATTCAAAAATGTGGGGGAGATTCACAAAGAGTGGACTGCAGTCAGTGGAGTCAGTGCTTCAAGAACCACCACGCACAGACGTATGCAAGACATGGGTTTCAGCTGTCGCATTCCTTGTGTCAAGCCACTCATGAACAAGACACAGCATCAGAAGTGTCTCGCCTGGGCTAAAGACAAAAAGGACTGGACTGCTGCTGAGTGGTCCAAATTTATGTTCTCTGATGAAAGTAAATGTTGCATTTCCTTTGGAAATCAAGGTCCAGAGTCTTGAGGAAGAGAAAAGAGGCACATTCCAGAACTGGTAAAAAGTTCTAACAGTTATCACAAAAGCATGCGTATGACACCCCATAACATCTCAGAACACATTTGAAGTCTTTAAAAATCTTCCCTGCTGATTTCCCCTTCGTAAAAGAAAGCCATTACCTTTAATTAAAAAATGCGATATTGTGCGTGTCTCACAGTTGCTTGGTGTTTTTGATAAATATGAA
>JACXGJ010017508.1:0-11198 GCA_016801105.1 Esox niger
ATTGACTCTGTTGGCGTTGACCAGCAGGTATACCTAACACATTGACCAGCAGGTATACCTAACACATTGACCAGCAGGTATACCTAACACATTGACTCTGTTGGCGTTGACCAGCAGGTATACCTAACACATTGACCAGCAGGTATACCTAACACATTGACCAGCAGGTATACCTAACACATTGACCAGCAGGTATACCTAACACATTGACCAGCAGGTATACCTAACACATTGGCCACTGAGTGGACATGCATGTAGTCTCACCGGCCACATGCGCTGGTTGGGTGTACCCAGGACACGCAGCACACAGCACAACTGCTCTATGTCATTCTCTCCAGGGAAAAGAGGGGAGTTATTCAGAAGCTCCCCAAAAATACAGCCCACCGCCCTGGGGAAGGACACAGAGGACTGATTAGAGAACATCATTCTTTCCCTCCCGATTAGAGAACCTCATTCCTTCCCTCCCGATTAGAGAATCTCATTCCTTCCCTCCCGATTAGAGAACCTCATTCCTTCCCTCCCGATTAGAGAACCTCATTCCTTCCCTCCCGATTAGAGAACATCATTCCTTCCCTCCCGATTAGAGAACCTCATTCCTTCCCTCCCGATTAGAGAACCTCATTCCTTCCCTCCCGATTAGAGAACCTCATTCCTTCCCTAACGGTTTCCATCCTCATTAGAGTAAACCACACTGGACTAGCTAATATTATTCCTGTCTTGTTCGGAAGACAAGGAGGAGACAAGTTGTGTTATAGTTTAGAGGTAGGATTCTACACAATTTAATTTAGTGTACAATTTCTAATGGTGCTAATGAATGAACCATTACTGGATTGGTCAGGATTGATGCGGATGTAAAATAAACTTGATTGAGTGATTGAGATGAAAAACGATAAATGATGGAAATGCTTTACCAGAGATCAACACCTTCATCATATTTCCTTGCTCCGTAAAGCAGCTCTGGTGCTCGGTACCACCTGAAAACATAAACAGAGTCCATGATCAATATTGATTCTTATTGACCCGTACAAGGTACCAAGAAGCAGAAGACTGCACATTACAAAGGCCTCAAAGAGAAATTATTTACTGATATTCCAAAAAGAGTAATTGGCCTGACTGAGTAAGTTAGTGATTGTTTTACATTTTCTTAGTGAAGACATAATGAAACCTGCTGTTAAAAAAATGCCAGTCACGTTTCTACTGTATGTCCAGGACCAGTCAGTCAAGTTTCTACTATATGTCCAGGAACAGTCAGTCACGTTTCTACTATATGTCCAGGACCAGTCAGTCACGTTTCTACTATATGTCCAGGACCAGTCAGTCACGTTTCTACTGTATGTCCAGGACCAGTCAGTCACATTTCTACTGTATGTCCAGGACCAGTCAGTCACGTTTCTACTGTATGTCCAGGACCAGTCAGTCACATTTCTACTGTATGTCCAGGACCAGTCAGCCCGTTTCTACTGTATGTCCAGGACCAGTCAGTCACATTTCTACCTTATGTCCAGTAACTATCTGAATCTACAGAGAAACAGGGTAGAACTTCCATCGCCCAATAAACATTCTTGTTGTAGTTGCAGAATAGGCATAATGAACGCAGCTCTAGTTCCTAGATAAGACCAGTACCTGGTGGCAACCTGGTGGCTGTAGAGACGTTCTCCGTCGTTGTTGAACAGTCGGGCCAGGCCAAAGTCTGCTATCTTCAGATGACCTGTAGAACTAATCAGCAGGTTGGCTGGTTTCAAATCCTACCAACAGAAACAAGCACCTTAGAAGAGCTTTTAGCAAGGCAACATCTTGAACTCAGTGTGTGTGTGTGTGTGTGTGCGTGTGTGTGCGTGTGTGTGCGTGTGTGTGCGTGTGCGTCTCTCACTCTGTGCATGATGGAGTTCTCATGGCAGAAGGCGACACCTTTGAGCAGCATCATCATGTAACCTTTGACATGTGATTCAGTGAGAGGCCTCTGGGAATTTCGGATGACCTCAGAGAGGTCAGAGAGCATGTACTCGAACACCAGGACAAACCCTGTGCCGTGAGGAAACACGTCCTTCAGCTTCACCACCTAAAGCAGGGAGGGTGAGTAGTTACAAAAATTTGATAATTAATTTGACAATGTATTGAATCTTTCTCAAAATGTCGGATTCTTTCTCAAAAAATCCCCAGTAATATCTGACCCGGGTGGTTGTACCCACACAAAATCCCCAGTAATATCTGACCCGGGTGGCTGTACCCACACAAAATCCCCAGTAATATCTGACCCGGGTGGCTGTACCCACACAAAATCCCCAGTAATATCTGACCCGGGTGGCTGTACCCACACAAAATCCCCAGTAATATCTGACCCGGGTGGTTGTACCCACACAAAATCCCCAGTAATATCTGACCCGGGTGGCTGTACCCACACAAAATCCCCAGTAATATCTGACCCGGGTGGCTGTACCCACACAAAATCCCCAGTATTATCTGACCCGGGTGGCTGTACCCACACAAAATCCCCAGTAATATCTGACCCGGGTGGTTGTACCCACACAAAATCCCCAGTATTATCTGACTGTGACAGGTGACACTTGAAGACATGGGTGTCTTTCACTACATTTACAAATGACGATAGAAATTAGTAATGTACCAATACATATGCCAGCTATCGTATTGGACGTTTAAATCTAGGCATAGTATGAGGAACAATTACAGAAATGTTTATCTTATTGTCGTATACATTTTCTATTCATTGTGCTTATTTTTGTGATTGCATTTTTGTGACTATTTTTGTCATTGCATTTTTGTGACAATAGAGACAAATATTACATTCTGAATTATTTGAATTTGCAATTGCTTAAATTCCAAGAAAATCATCAGAAGCAGTAACTCAGTGTTTGCAGGGGTGCAGAAAGGACAGCACACAGTATCAGCATCATCCAAATGGGTTTCAGGAATGTTGGCATCGGCCAAGAATGTTTTGAACAGTGCATCATTGTAAACATATGGGGCTGTTGAAACATCTACTACAAACCAATGGAAATGAACGGAACATGTGAAATCAGTCAACGTGGTAAATAATAGGAGAGTGAGGTCATATTTTACATCAAAGTAATTACACACATATTGGTTGTCTTCAATCTCTTGTAAAGCCTTGATCTCTCTGAGGGCTTGGTTGGGGATTCCATCCTCCAGTTTTCTCAGAGCTACTTTCTTCAGAGCCACCGTTTCTCCTGTCTATATGGCAGAGACAAGATAAAGCAAGAGTTAAAGTGAGTTTGATTATGGACATTTGGTGTATATTTGTTTTCTCTTGTATAACTTTTCAGTCTATTCTATGACTTCAATTGTTACATATTTTGAGTTAGGGAAGGATGGACAATCCATTAAATTTTTCCAAAACTTAAAAAAGGAGAAGCTTTTTGGCAAAAGGATAAAAGCACGAGATTCCCTATTCAGCGCGGCCAGGTTTGCGCTGGGTTCTTCAAGCCTGGGAGGTGACTTTCAACCGCTGGAGGGCAACACCTTGTCCCCCCTTAGGGAACCCAGGTTATATTCATAATATGGAGTTGACAAATGTATACTGGTAACACTATTAAATGTCAGAAAAACCATTAAAAAAAATGAAAAACAGAAAAAGTTGAGCCCACTGCAAAATTATCAGTTTCTCTGGTTTTACTATTCACTGGTATGTGTTTGAGTAAAATGAACATTTTTGTTTAGGTCTATAAACTACTGACAACATTACACAACAAAATACTTATGTTTTAACTTGCTTCTTGGCATGCTTTCCACCTGTCTGTCACATTGCTGTTGGGTGACTATGCCACTCCTGGCATAAACATTTTGACAATGAGATTCAAGTAGCTTGGGCTTGTTTGATGACTTGTGACCATCCACCTTCCTCATGATCAAATTCCAGAGGTTTTCAATGGGGTTCAGGTCTGGAGATTGGGCTAGCAATGGCAGGGTCTTGATCTGGTGGTCCTCCATCCACACCTTAATTGACCTGGCTGTGTGGCATGGAGCATTGTCCTGCTGGAAAAAAAACAATTCTCAGAGTTGGGGAACATTGTCAGAGCAGAAGGAAGCAGGTTTTCTTCCAGGATAGGCCAGTACTGGGCTTGATTCATGAGTCCCTCACAAAGACAAATCTGCCAGATTCCAGCCCTGCTGAAGAATCCCCAGATCATCACCGATCCGCCAAACACATTTCCCCCAAGTATGCAAGACCCTGTCGCTTGTAGGCCTCCAAGTCTCCATCTAACCATGAGACAACCAGGTGTTGGGCAACTCTGAAAATTTGACTTGTCAGAGAAGATGACTTTACTCCATTCCTCTACGGTCCAATCCTTATGGTCATTTGCAAACTTCAGCCTGGCTCTTCTTTGCTTCTCACTGATGACTTCAGCCCTGCCCCTAGGAGCCTGTTTTGAACCGTCTTCGCTGTGCACTTCACCCCAGCTGCTGTTTGACATTCTTTTTGTAGGTCACTTGATGTCATCCTACAGTTGTTGAGTGACATTCGAATGAGTTGATGGTCATCTCGGTCAGTTGTTTTTGCCCTCTGCCAGTCTGTAGCATTGTTGTCACCAATGTCTGTTGCTTAACCTTGTTCTTATGAGCCGCTGTCTTTGAACTTTTCAGGATGAAAGCAGCCAACACTCACTGTATCCCTCTGTCAGTAAAGCCAGAATTGAACCCTTCTTTTCCTCACTCAAAGCTTTTCTTTTCAACTCTTTTGTCATGCTGAATAGTTGTTTTTCATTCAAATTACCTTTGAGGTACTACTGTTTTTGCCATCCAGCTAGTCCTATTGCAAGAGGATATTGATGACCCACCACAGCAGTGGTTTTTACTATTCCTCGTTAAATTAGATTTGGTTCAGGTTATCACCTAGTCAGTACCTCATTAAGTAAAATGAGTGCCTGTTTTGCAATTTAACAGACACATGAATGGAAAGTCTGCCAAATATCTAAAAATGCTGATTTAAATTAGGAATGGTCTCTTATTTTTTTCCAGAGCTGTATATATATATATATATATATATAATTTGCAAAGGCCATTTATTTAAAATATTCAAAAAGGCAAATATTTGAGTCTAGATGACAATCCTGCCCTCTATCGCTAAGGACCGGTACTGAAACAGGACTAGACATTAAAAATTAATCACAACACCAAAACTTGTTAGCGGACCGCCATTATAACAAAGAATAAAACTATTTGAAATCCATACCTCAATGTTTTTTGCTTTGAAAACAATGCCATGAGCTCCTTCCCCAATTCTACCCAAAATACTGTATTGGTCCATGATTGTAACGTTTGCTACTAGCCAAGAAGATAGCTACTTAGCTGCTGTAGCTAGCTTAAAACATTGGTCTTCTTGGTTAATCTCTTCTTAAATCTCACACAATCGTATTGGTAAGACAGCTACAAACTTCTGGTACATATAATACATCATGTAAAGTTGGTTTTAGCAATGGAAATACAGCGAGTAAGGTAACTACAAAGGCAGACAACGTGTACGCGCTAGTAACACGCCAGCTGACTGTTTACATTAACTAGTGTTGCCGTCACGTGACCGTAATGGCATCCTCCAATGGAATGGTCTTCCGCAGTGGTCTTCCGGTTATGTGAGCCCTGCCACCGGTACCGTACAGTTTACAATTATTCATTTGACCTGTTATTTTCAGTGACGACCCGGGAGGCAATATGTTTACGGTCTTGCTCAAGGACAGTTTTCACCGTTCGTTTACTGGTCAGATGGTCTAATGGGAGTTTGCACCGCCCTTTACACGTTGACAGCAGGCAGCCAGAATTCCGTGTATGAGCGATTGTTGTGAAAATGCAAGTGTGCGTTATGCAAGCAGAGTCAACTTGTGTTGGGTCTTGGGGTCTGATGTTCTCCGAAAACGAATGTACTTATTTCAGGATCGTTAAGTCCTGCTATGAAATAAAAAAATACTTAGTGTCTGGAACAAAGAATTATATATTATCTTCATTCTCAATTTTCTGAACTAATGTTCTCAACGACAATAAGTGGACTCAAGCGAGCGTAGAAGGGAATCCTAAAAATACTTAGGTCCAAAAAAAAGTGTGAAGTGTGTTAATGGATATTGTCACACAGATTAACAGTTCGTCAAACGGTGTTGGTGGATATTCATTGCTATGTAGTTAATCTTTCAAATTAGACAAACCACAGATAGTCACACAAAATAGATCACATCGGCAGAAGTGGTAAAAAAAAGATGCACTAAAAAGTTTTATTTTTCATAGTAATATTCACAAACAGTTTGTTAGATAGGCTCGATCAGATAGAAGCCATATCTCTACCAGCTAGCCGTTGCGTATCAATAAAACCTCTTCTGGTGACATCCCCAACAATACAACTTGAGCTTGGTAACCTTAGAATCAGTCTATACAACGGGCTACAAGTCCAACTGTCACGTCGTCATTGCCTTGAATGGGGAGAGGTCCATTCTGTAGGTCCTCTCTCTATAACCACAACAACCATATCAAGAAATGTTCCGCATTATAATCAGAGGAAGAAGACATAACATACAAGACATTGAGCAGGGAGACTGAAAATTTCAGTTTTTTATATCAAGACAAAAAGCAACCGAAATGACAGACATGTAAAAACATTTGTTACAGATAATTATATAAAAAGGCTTCTTTTTAACTTTACTTCTTGCTAAGTGAAGAGAGGAACTAATTTACAACTGCGCTGAAACTGGCTGCTGCCCGCGCCAATCAAACTTCCTGCCGTCGAAACCAACATTTCCCGCCATTAAGTAAATAAAAATGCTCCGTTCAAAGACGTACGTGTCAAACTACTAGGAAAACATTTGTCACATTACACACTTGCATCCCTAAACATTTGAAAAGCAGAGTACACCAAAAATAAATGTAAATGGGTCATTATCAACAGTTTCTCAAGTTGGGGGCAGAAAATATCCCAGTTTATTCTCAGAACTCTAAAAACAAGCCTCAAAAACAGAATAATTAACTTCTGAATTTCATAGATTACAAAAAAATGCATTCTATGAATGATCAACAGGCTGAGAAGGTAACAAGGAGAGGGAAAGGTGAAAATAAGAAGCTTTGTTTTCTGCAAATCAATTCCTTTAATCAAAAATTACTAAAAGTAAACAAAAGCAAAAATAATTCGCTCTCCCATTTCTGACAAATCTTGAATTCTGTTATTCTGTCTTTCGCAGTAGAGCAAGTACAAAGTCCTTGTTGTGTTAACTTTTCGTTAGACCACCAATTCTGAAATAACTGTCAAATTACCTGTCAAATAGGGTTATATAAAAAAAAAAAACTTGTATTGTTACCCTGTCAGTCACTGTCCTCTTCTCTTAAAAGCAGAAACTACTAGACTAGAGGGAAAGAACAGAACAGCCTCCTAAACCTACATTTTCCTTTTAATGAAATGAGACTTCCTATTCGTCTCCCTCCGACGTAGGTACACATAACCACAGTGATGTCACCAAGCAAAAGGAAAGCCAGGACAGATACAGAGTCTTGATTGGCTGACAATGTACAAATATGAAACAAGTCTATTCCCCTGGAATCGAGAACTTTGTCTTCCCCAAGTGCTCCTGGTTTCTCCATTTTGGCGTTTTTTTAATTCTATCCCCACATAGACGTGTCGACGCCATGTTCTTCTGTGACAACATCTACAGCAACCATCTGATCCTTCAGAAAACCAGAGACAAAAAGCCCCCAAAGACATATTGTGACATGCCTGTCCATACGATGAATCAGTTGTCATTTAACTTGTGTGTTGATGAACCAGGAAAGGGGCAAAGAGTAACACTACAGTTAAATCTGACTGAACAAGTTGTATTTTTGATTTCAAAAAAGGAAAAAAGAAAAAAAGTTATGTGCTTTCAACTGTTTTAACATACAAAGGAATATCAATAATAATAAAATAAAAGTAGGAGGTTGAAATAAGGCGTCCACGACACCCGCTGTGCCCGGTGATGGGGCCCTGGATGATTTTCAGACTCATCCTGATGCACTGTTTTGGGGGGGGGGCTCCGTTTTGTGGATGATGGATGGTTGGAGCCTGGTCTACACCCAGTATGAGGTGTTGTAGGGCCAGTATAGAAGGGGTCCGGTATAAAGTTGTGGTGAGGTTGGTGATGGTTGGGGGATGACTGGGTATTTGGGTCTTGGGAAAGGCTGAAGGTGTGGGGGCTTTGTTAAGCCGTGGGGTACTGGGTTGTTGGGGAAGGCGTTAGGGTTATTGGGGTACTTGGTGGGAGCGGAGTAGAGAGGTGTTTTATTCTGTTCAGTCATTGTCATCACAGAGGAAAATGAAAGACCTCACTGGTCTGTTCTGGTCTTCTTAGAACCTGTTCCTTTCCTGAAGAGAAAACACTTGAGTCAGATTAATAGTTACGAGAAAGAGAAAGGACGAAGAACTTGGAGGTTCAGTTGAATTATTATCAATATCTCCAGCATGTACAAATGTGAAAAGGGCACCTTCCTGTTTTCTGGTGGAAAATAAAAAAGGTTCTACCTGTTCACAAGCATTCAAAAACAGAAAAATCATTTAAAACAGATTTGATTGGAACCCCAGAATGAAGGTGTTTGGAGAGACAGGTACGTACATGTCAGGTGAGGCGCCTGGTCTTTTAGCGGATGGTTTTGCAGCAGCGCCGTCTTTACTTGTCTCTATAGAAACAACACCAAAGAATATTAATATTTCACCCACGCCAACTCCCAAAGGGGTACAGACAAAAACATGTTTACTTCTTTACATAGATTAGACAGCAGGAATTCATCAGGAATAGCTGTTTGTGATACATCTTTAAGTAACAGGTGTGGATGACGTCGTATGTAACAAAAAGTTGAAAGTGAAGTTAGACAACGATCAATTTGTCAGGTGAGGATACTCAGAGTAGGACTACGAATCCCGCCCCCCGGTCGCGGAGGAGCCCCGCCCCCCCGGTCGCGGAGGAGCCGGCCGGCGTGGCACCACGTACCTTGCAGCCACCTGACCTGCGTGGCCGGGCCGTAGCCCTTCTCGTTGCGGGCGGCGATGCGGAAGATGATGGCGGGCTTGGTGGTGTAGTCTATGTGGGCGTTGGACAGGCTGGAGGACTGCACCAGGCAGGAAGGGTTGGGCCCGCAGAACACCCGCATGAAGGCCAGCTGGGCCGGGGTAGTGGTGGCGGGCTTGGCCTGGTCCCCGCTCTGGGTGCTCTGGATGGCCAGGTACACCGAGTACTCAATGATCTTCCCGGACGTTACCGACGGAGGTTCCCAAGTCAGATGGGCACCGTCTGGACTCTGGGTGAGGGGGCAACGTGGAGGAGAGAACAGGAACATTAGGTTGTCTGAAACGAGTGCAATCTGAGTTAAGCACAAATCTTTGAGACGTGGTAAAATGAACACAATAACCAAAAGCATGTTTTCTGCGCGAGCGAGGTTCTGGTTAGCTGATGGTTAACCAAACAACAGGACAGTCACCTTGCTGATCTTGATGGCACAGGGCGCTCCAGGGAAGCCTGGCAAACAGGTCTTGAAGGCCGACACCTCGGAGAAGCTGCCCCGGCCACAGGTGTTGATGCCAGCCACTCTGAACTTATAAGCCGTTCCCGGCTGGAGCTCCACCTTCCTCATCTGGCTGTAGTCCGGGATCGCTCCGGAGTCGTCCTGTAACACATTTATCGGACCTTAGGATGTAAGGCAACGCTAGGGCTCCGGGGAACCAACCAGTGTTCTCAATAAGGAGGGATGAAGCTGTTCTCATCCAGTGATACGTGGTTATGTAGTGGTGTGTCTTACGTCGACCGCAGCCTGGTCATCGGCTGGTAGGTAGTAGTGGGTGACAACCATGTTGGTGACCTTAACCATGCCAACATCAAACCACTGGTTGTCTTTCTTCACCGGGGGTTTGACCACGGCAGGGGGGGCAGCCGGCCTCTGGAGAACACATGAATTAGTCACCATGAAGGAAAAACTATACTAACATACAGGTAATATGCGGGTATTAATATAGTACCCGGGAGGTGATACTATACCCCTAAAGGTAATACTATATTACCACAAAGGTGATACTATACCCCTAAAGGTAATACTATATTACCATAAAGGTGATACAATACCCTTATGAAAGGTAATACTATATTACTACAGAGGTGATAATATACCCCCATGAAAGCTAATACTATATTACTACAGAGGTGATACTATGCCCCTATGAAAGGTAATACTATATTACCACAGAGGTGATGCCCATTAAATATGCATGCTAATAAAGAATTACTGTGCCGGTAAAGGTGGTCACCGTGAAGGCACAATGCATTGTGGGACTTCACGTCTCAGTTAATGAGAAACACTTATTTTGTTATGACGACCAGTTATAGCCTGGGATCCAGACCAGTTTCTGTGCTAACACAACGCGTTACAGTGCGTGACATGGGGACAGAGAGCGGCATCCAGGCATCTCACCCCAGCAGCGGACTCGATCCCGTTGGCCACCTCGGTCAGCGCCGCGGCGGCCTGCATCTTGGCGGGGCTGGCCACCACCACAGTGGGAGGGGCCAGGGTGCTGGACGGGGTCAGCCGCGTCACCGGCGCTGTCAGCTCATGGCCGTTACTCTCCGACGCCGGGTCGTTCAGGCTGTCCGCTGGCGCCAGGCCCTCAGTGGGCTGGGTCACACGGAAACACACTTTACTGACCAGAACCACCATCACGGCAATTACACGGATACCGTCGTCAACATATTACATCAGAAAACACCCGGCATGTTTATTACACGTTAATAACACAGTAATTACACAAAAACAACCAAGAACTGAATTCGATCTACTCGTAGACGAACAAGACAAGAAACTGTAGAGGGAGAAGTTGGGCCGACCTGGTTCTGCTGGGCAGCGGCTGCCTGGGCTTGGGCCTGAGCCTCCTGGAGCTGCTGCTGTTGATGAACCAGAGCAGCCAACTCTGCCTGGGTCAGGACGATGGGGATGGTAGTGGGGTGCTGATGACCCTCCTGCCCACCCTCTCCTTCATCTGGGGGGAAGAGGAGGCGGAAGGGGGATGGGGGAGAGGAGAGGGGGAGAGGGCAGGGGAGAGGAGAGAGGAGAGAGAAAGAGAGAGGAGAGAGAGGGGGGAGGGAGAGGAGAGGGGGAGAGGGCAGGGGAGAGGAGAGAGGAGAGAGAAAGAGAGAGGAGAGAGAGGGGGGAGGGAGAGGAGAGGGGGAGAGGGC
>JACXGJ010017509.1:0-11112 GCA_016801105.1 Esox niger
TGTGTGTGTGTGTGTGTGTGTGTGTGTGTGTGTGTGTGTGTGTGTACTGTCCATCCACCAGGTGGCGCACATCAACGAACAGCAACGGGATCCTGACGGTTTCCATCGACAACCCCACTGCCATGACACAGCCTGAGTGAGACCCGTTATTTATCTGAGACGGCTGAATGCATAGAACCAGCCATTTCTCCTCCATATGACCTGAACCAAACCAAGAGCCAGAGTTCTTCCTAACCCTAGGTGGGCATAACCACTCGTATGTTTTGTCCCCACCCCCCCAAGGCCTCCCAGTGCTTGGTCCCTACACCCCCCAGCACCCCGAAGCCCTACCCCAGTCAAGATGGAGTTGGAGGAGAAGAAGCCGGCACCACCTAAAGGAGTGCCCTTGCAGTTTGACATTAACAGCGTGGGGAAACAGGTGAGCGTGAGCTGGTGGCTACATGGTCGTGTGAAATCCCTTCCAATTCGTACGCTGACCATTTTCAGTGTCCGGTTATTGGCCAGGGTGCCGGCCAGACGTGTTGTGTTCTCAAACTGTTAGGAGCTCCCCCTGGTGGTTGGGAATGTAAGCTTCAGCCCGTGATAAGAGTACTGGACATTTTTACCTGGATGTACTGTAGCAAACTGATTTCAAAATATGCAATATAAACAAAGCATTTCTTGTCAAATTAGTTCAGATAGTGCCTCCCCAATTAACTTAATAGGGATTCCGCAGGCAATTATCCAGAACAATATACCAGTGCAATAAACATAACCGCTGTCCACTGCCAATTTGTCTAGATTTCATTACTAGTCAACATGACGCAGTTGTTTTCTGAAATAAAACAACAAAAAAAACTCTCCCCCAATGGCACACAGCAGACAGCGATGACTCTGAATGAGCGATTCCGCATCTTGAAGGACAAGCGTGTCGCCACCGCACAGACGGGCAAAGGCAGTCGATTCGTCACTGTGGGTTAAGCCAGCAAGGGCCGGTGGAGGAAGAGATTGGGACACGTTCACAGGCGCCCTCAGATGATTGTAAGCTGAACCCGCTGTGTGTGACACTTCCTATGGAACAACGGAGGGATGGAGACGAGGTGATCCAGTATCAGAACTAAACGGGTGCAATTGTCATAAATGATTACGTGTTGCTTTTTTGTACCTCGATAGGACCCATCATTGTTGTAAACACTACTCCTCTGGGTTGCGTTCAGGAGCATCTACGTTTCTCAGCAACCTGCCACTTTTCACGAGGAGTGTGGCTTTGGCTGTTTTGAGGGAAAATGAATTTCAGTGGGAAGGTTGCTTTGTGGGAATTTTGTTTAGTGAATTGTGTATTTTTCTTTTTTTAATTAAGGCAATGTTTTTAAAACACGGTTTCTTTTGTTTCAAATAAAGAAAAGTGACATACTATCTCTCTGTTAAAAATCTTTGTGCACAAGTATTTTGACTCAGTACAACCCATTAAATCCTTAAGTATGCTTCTCTATCAGTGTGGTACTTAGTTACAAATCATTTTCAACACCACAAACCCTAACCTTCTCCAATCAGGTTCATATCTGCTTCAGCTTATTTTAAACTTATCCTCCACTAATAGTGGAGGTTTGTGAACCTCATCAACGATGCGCTTCCCTATGTTCATAGATTACAAAATACGTTTTGTCACCTCATACCTGAGTCTGATGAAGTAAATATATCTTACCGTAGCGTTGCAGCATTCAGACCCCTTCCTCAGTTTGCCAAAAGTATAATCACAGTGCCCCAGAAGACACGTATACCAGCTGTGCACAGCTTTGGGATGTTTCTCCCTGTCTTCCTGAGAGCTCCTCTCAAGTTCTGTCAGCTTGGCTGATGTAGACATCTTTGGACTTCATGATTTGTTTTCTGCTCCGAACTTCTAGTCGTGACAAAGTAAATACAACGCCTGGAAAGTTGTCTTTTATATATGGATATGTAATCTCCACTTCAACCCTGTTGACAAATAAAAGTAACCCAGTTTAAACAATAACACTGATCATACTTTGGAATTACTTATCAATAATAAATCAACAGAAAAGCCATTTGGCTGAACATCTCTCCCTGTGATCTGTCCAGAGCAGCGTTCTGGTTTTTATCTTTACTCAGTTGTTGTCTGGCAAACTTCAGTCATGTTTTGAAATTGCTGAGTGCGGAAGCTTCCAATATTCTGACCTCCCAGGTGGGCCAAGATTGTCCGTTGACTTTCTGACAGTTGACTCAGACACTTCAATATGGATTATGGCTAGAGGTCTGTAAATTCATTATTGTTACCTTGGGTTTCCTAGAGACTTTCATGAGCATCTTTTGGTCGGCCATTGGGCTGAATTTGTTAGAAGGACCTGTCCAATTTAGATTGCCAGGGGAGTAGAATGTTCTCCTGTTTGATCAGGAGAATGTACTTTGAATTTATTTGAAATTACTTTGTAGCCCTTCTAAGACATGGGCATCAATAACACTGGGGAATAATTTTAAAGTTTCCGTCAAGTTGGATTTTTCTCAATCTCGATTTAGACTCCATTTGGAATGCTGATTTAAAAAATACAGTCAGCATGAAGGATTGTTAATTTTTTTTATTTAACTTTGTCAATGAGTCAAATTAAAATATCCAGTAAAAAGAGCTTCTAGGGTATGTACTTTTTCATTAGATTTGGTTAATAAAATTCCTAGAAATGCAGATAATCATGCCACACATTTTCTGAGAAATAATAGTTCCCCTTATATGTACCCTTAAAAGGTTAGATCTCATTTTGAGTGTAAGATAACCTTCTCTTCGACCACATCAAAATGAAGTCCCTGATATGGGGCTTACAATGGAAAAACGGAGTGGCGCAGGCTTTGGGGTACAGATTTTAGTACCACTGATGTAGACCATCAAATTGGCTTTTATCTGCAAAAGGCCAAGCCATGGACATTCTGCCTGCTGAAGCCGAGTGGCTTCTGAAGACTTGACCAGCTGTTGCTCCGCTACCAACACTGTAATCTGCCACAAGAGGGTGCCAGTGCCAAGAGGGATCCAGTAAGCCCTGGTGCAGGTCCGCCCAATCAGTGGCCTGCGGTGCCTCGGCGCAGACTTACCAGCATCCCCGTGGAAACTCTCCAAGAGGGATACCTGAAGTTGGACGGGGATGCTGCATCCTTCTGGCTGAAGCCTCAGAGCCATTTCCAAAGGAAGAGCAGCGTTACCGTGACAGTTGAGAAGCAGCAAGAGGGCTAATCTGCAGACATGGACATGACCAGTGAGTTTGGCTTCTGCTACCTTCCCATTCTACCTTCACAACCTAATTGACTAAACTTGTCAGGGTTTCTCCTTTCCATGAACTAAAATACAATTGTTAGTTCGTTGAAGTGACAATACAACATAGTTTACAACAGTCTACAACCAAGATTGAGACATGCCGTGGTAGTGGAGTCTGGAACTGATTTGGGCAGGTATTCTGACCCATGAGCTGGTGAGATCATCTTGTGGCCAAAAAGGTGTCATTCAGGGAGGAACGAGTTTCTCTGCAGGCTGAGCAGGCAACCTCTGGTGACTGGGGCACTTCAGCTGATTTACACAGATGTGTTACCCATGTCAGCACCTAACACTATTACATGGTGGAGGGGAATAATGAGCCAGGACACTGGGGCTAAACACTCCTACGGGAAGTGCCATGGGATCTTTAGTGGCCACACCCAACACATGACAATGGGATACATAGACAACCCACCCCTCACGTGCCAGAAGCAAACACCTTTTTCAGTGTGTGAAAAATCTTTAACTATTGAGTCTCTCAGTCTCCAGTATTTTCCAAAGATTAGACCACACGCACACTTCACTTCTACAATATTTTGGAATCTGAATATTGCATTTATTTAAATACATTAAAATTTGCAATGTAACAAAACTATTGGCATATGAAATTCAAACACCATTTAAATGAACAAAACATGGCTCACTTCATTTTATGCAGCCAGTGTCTGTAGCGCTAGTTTGACTTTGCACAACCAAAATCCTCGCTCTGTCTCCGTGTCTTTACCATTTACATTGTTCACAGACTAATATCTTACACTACGAGTGCTGAATAAAAATATGAGGTAAGAAAGTGGTTTGAAGATTACAGATCATGCAGAACATGCTAAACAGCAACAAAAATATTTTGTTGTGAAGGAGAAAAAGTAACAAAAAAATTCATAGAAGTGTGCATTACAAAATAATTATAGAATTACACAGCTTTGCATCTTTGGTTACAAAGTAGGTTTTGAACGACTTCACAGCTTTTCCACCCCCACCCCAAAAACACAAGACAACATGAGTAGAGGCGGGGAAGTATGGCAACAAACTTTCAATTTCTTTGAGACAAACGAAACGAGCAATTGGAAGTTGTCTTCATCAAAGTAGCCTACGGCAAATTCCCATTCAGATTTCCTGTCATAGATGTTGGCATTAACCTGTACAAATGTTGCCATGTTCTTAATACTTTACAGTCTTTACAAAATGTACATTCAAACTGGATCTTGACTGGTTGTGGATGAACAAATCCACTGTAAAACTGCCCGTTTAGTGTTAGACATGTCAAGAGATTATTATTGCCTACATATTCTACTGGTTAATGCGATACACTGTCCCTCCATTGTACAGCCAATCACTTTAAATACTGTAATGACAAAGTGTATTCAAGAAAATAAAAGGCTCTCATTGCTTGCTTTTTTGTTGCTTTTTTTTTTTAAACAGGTTTGGGTCATTGTTCCTTTATGAAAATAGCAGCCCCGTAATAAATAAACATCAACAGTAGAACTTTAGACTGATGCATGGATAGGACTCATGCTGAAGAAGAAATGGCGGCGTGCTTCCGAAAATAGATCTCTCCCACTTCTTACAACACAAAACAGCTAGGCTAAAAATAAACCCTTTCCCGGCTGGACTATCTCTTTAAAAAAAAAAAAAAAACATCTCCCGGACGCTCTGATAAGTCTTCAGATGTGAGCTGCAGCAGTCCTCGGTGTCCTGTGGTGGGGGTCAGGCCAGGCCAAGCCTTCCTCCCCCCAGAGGGGGCATTAGGTCCACAGGCTCCCATCCAGCGTTTAGCCTGTCCCGGCTAAAGCATGGTGCCTCGTGGGAATGAACCCCCCCCCCCATTGTTTTCTCTCTCCCCTTTAAATGTATCTTGTTCTCTCTATTTGACGATGATGATTGCATTAACACTGGGGAAGTCAAACTGCAGGCATACAATACACACACGCGGGCGTGCTGATCTTGGTTGTGGTTGTCAAGCTGGTGGTGAAAACCTGTTGATACGCCGTATGCTAGTTTCATATATTCAAGGTGGGTGCTTTGCAGCTCCCCCCACCTCTCATGGAGTGACCAAGTGAGTGCACACTTCAAACCAGGTTGACGTTGGGCTGCGGTTGCTTCAAAGACTGTGGAAGGCTGGTGTCCGGCTGGGGCTGGACCTGGGGCTGAGGCTGGACCTGGGGCTGAGGCTGGACCTGGGGCTGAGGCTGGACCTGGGGCTGAGGCTGTAACTGGCCTTGGCCTGCTCCTTGCTGTGGAGGCGTGCTGCTCGAGGGGTTTGGGGCAGCCGGCCGGACGGAGAGCTGAGACAGCTGGTCACTGTTGGCCAAGGACTTTAGCACGGCATTCTCCCGCTCCAGCATGGAATTCCTCTCAAACAGCTCCTTTATCTGCTCCTTCAGCACCTCCACCTCCTCGCGCACCGCGTACATCAGGTGGCTCTTCACCAGGTCCTGAGCAGAGAGAAATCAGGGGATATGCTATAAGCATCGAGTTGGGCGATATCCTCGGTGAAATACATGCAATATCATTTAGCTTACAGCCACTGTGAGCTGGCTGAGCAGAAAACTACAAGCCCCCAAGTACAGGAACTGTAACCAAGGACAGCCCTAGGTTAACCAATGGCATTGGACATGGTGATACTGCAATGGGGTCAGCAGTAGGCTGGTCCTCGTTTCCTCTACGGCATCTGAGGCAAGGCAAACGAGGCAACGGTCTCTAGATGGCAAATTATTTTAATGACATCATTTGGGGTTAAGTACCAATGGCAGTCTTTAAACCAGGGGAACCTGGCTACATGAGATGTCTTGCCAATATAGTGGTTCCGTTAAAACAGCGAAAGGGACAGACTAAAAAAGGTTAAATAAATGACTTACCATTGCCTGTTCTATTTTGTTGTCGATTGCAACAACACTGGCTCCAGAGGCACTGTGGAAGTATAAAATAATAATATTATATACAAAGATAACCAGCTACTGTCTGTGGAGTTAATAACATGGCTGGTCCAAATGCTCGTTGCATCTTGTTTTTCCTGTGGTCACTTCATCAAATCAGTATTTGGGAGTGACTTCATTACTTCGGGAACAATAAAAGGGTATAGGGTTTAAAAACACATTTGGTTTATGACACAGTTTGCATCGTTTACATGAATGCTACGCCTTGATTGTAACTTCAAATGGGCAAATGTTGATCAATTGCAATTAACCCAAATGAAACCAGGCAAATCATAATTTTTTGAGTTTTATCATTTCTGACTGATTACAAGCCATGGTCAAACTTTTTATGTCAACTCCAAATGCTTGAGATTGTCAATTGTTTTCTTATTGTTAATCTGACATAATAATTCTGATATTAAAAAACTTTTAAGATATACTGCTACGGTAATAGACAACCCTGACATTAGTGCTATACATGGAATGCAGGAATAGCACAGCCAGGAGATAGCTAACCATATGGCCTCATTTCACGCAGACAGGATTCGCATTACCCTTTCATTTATCGCAATGGAAACGTCGCCATAACCTATGCTAACAAATCCCGTGACACCCATCCATTCAACTTAAGGACCAAAAAAAGGCTGTGCGATTAAAACAAAAAAATACACATTTAAATCAGTGGCCTGTATTCGTATACCAGAAAGAAATGCATGTTAAATCTGTCAAATATTAAGCATTCACTAATTCATTGAATTACAGACGTTATTCTGCACCTATTCCAACCTCCGGAATCCAAGGCACAAAACTAACGTTCCATTAGTAGATTTAGTAAGAACACTTAATATGCAACATGCGAAGAAGAACCATGACCTCAGTGAGTTACATGCCATGTAAGAAAGCAGAGTGGCATAACATTTAATGAATTGCTTTGCTGTCAAGTACCGGTAGCACGTATTTCAGATCTAGCGATGCACTACACGGTTGCTTCAAATGAACGTAAGCAAAAAGAGCACAGGTCCCCAGAGAATTGATTTATTTTATGAGGAAAACATATTTGGACAGTGCCAATTGAGTTGTTCTGACTTTCACTAGGAGTTTTAAGAGCAGAACGGCAGCTTTTGTTTGAGTTTATTCACCTCCACTCACGGGTGAACCTTCAAAAAAGACAGTGCAAGAATATATCGTAGCTCCCGTGTTTTCAAGACGTGTTCTAGTTTCTCCCAGGCTCCTAGCACACATGGACTGCATGAAATGATCTGGAAATTGATCTGTTTCAGAAAAGTGCAAATTCCAAAAAGCAAGTCAAATACCCCCCGTGTCATAAAAACACATTTCATAAATATGATCACAGCATGTTTCTGGACACGACTACGAGTGTGTTCGCCACCACCACAAATAATGACACTCCTGAATGGACCATGAGCGGGAAAGATGAAGCACATCATACATCCTACTGTCTGAAATACCCACCCAAGGTGTGACACATACTGATGTGTGCAAATGCAGCGAAACCGCCCACAGAAAAGGAACGCCTGGCCCGATGTTCCGTGCCATTCTGTGACGTCATTACGGTCGGCTTGACAAACAAAAATCAAACCGAAACATCAGGTGACGGCGCCCAGGACAGCTGTAGACTTTATGTTTAGGGCTTTAAGGAATTCTTCCAGTGTGTTAATGACCAAGGAGGACGGTTCAAGACATTCTGTTCTTTCACCATTCAATTAGGTTGTCCAAGCCAGGCGGAAACCCTTAGCAGATAACCATCAACAGGCTCCTCCTGGGAGGAATGTCCTCCTGGACCTACAGCAAGCCAGTCCACTGACATCACTTCTACCATAAATCACTGCCATGAGCTCACTGTCAAGAAGGTGATGAGTGACATACCATAGGCATAACCAAGGCACAAGCATATGGACATGCCAAGAGGAAATAGGGACATTCATTAAAAAAAAAAGATCACAAAAACTTGACACACAAACACACACACGAAGGGAAGCTGATGTCACGCCACACAAGCCCAACGCCAGACCAGTGTTCCAATACCTTTTAAAAGCCTCTAACACAGCCCTTCTGTGCTTGATTGAGCTTGCATGTTGCAATGGAACTGACACAAGTATTTAAATCAGTTTTACAGTGCCAGGCAGGCTTAAACAAACGCTCTAAGTACTTAAACGTTTCAAATATTATGTGAAACCAAGGCCCCCACTGCCAGGCAGTCTTACGTAAGGCAAAAACATTTATAATATTTTTTTTTTTTTAAACACTTGGACAGCAGCCAAATCCAAACTTCACCCCACACGATCCACATGCTTTCTGGGTTTTTTTAGGTCCATTCCAGATTTGAGTACAAGGCCTCTATATGCTTCTAGCCTGTCATGAGCTTTCAATGGTTCAAACCCTAAACCCCCACAGATCTCTGGCTTTGTGAAAGCACAGACCTCGCCGAGAGGCCCAAAACCCAAAAGCCCCCCAGACCAACGTGAGACCAATAACTAAACCAGATTGAAAAATAAATCCTACCCCCCACACCATTTCAGGGAGGACGTAGAGTTTAACTACAACTACATGACTGTGGAAGAGGTGCTATGGCCTGATGTCTTGGCCGGTTCTGGCCAACAAGCACGGGGTACATTTTGTTGAGTGTAAAGGGCTGAGGGCTGGACCAGCACCGGGCAGAGCTGCTTCAAGCCAGCTGAGCCGGGATCTGGCCGGCCGTTGCCCACCGCTCAGTCACGTAAAGCTCCTTTAACATCGGAAACTCTCCAATTTTGCCCGTGTGGTATGATCTGAGCAGGTGGGCTATCCAAGGACGGAGTTACTACGGTAAAACTAAGATGAATATGTTTTCGATGGCTGCAGCTGCTTTTGTTTGACGTGGCCTTCAGAAGATCTTGTCTGTTTGATGATTTGTATGAGCAACAGTTTTAACAAAATCAGCCTTTATTCCTTTATACGTGTTATTACAGAAGAGATAAGTGAGGACTAACCTTGTGAAGACATAGATGGTCAGTTACACCATCTTCCATAGATTAAATGCAACTAACTACTGAAATCAAGGGAGATCCAGGGACTGATTGTCCAAGAACACAAAATGTCACGTAAAAAAAAAATATGTTTGATCAGGTTTTAACAAGCTCAAGTTTGCCCAAGCCAATTTTAACAGCTAAGCCACCAGTTTCTAGTTAAAGCCATGAAGGCTTGTATTTGTTAGAGGAGCTAACATGCATAGAATGTGGTTTAAATGGATGTCAGTTCAAGCCTCAGGGTTAGGCTGAGATCAAACAAAAACGTGATAGGAGAAATGGCTTTACCACATACCTTGCACAACTGTCAAGTAAAGTTTACCTTGTCCATTCTCTGGGCAGCGCTTAAAACGATATTTAGATTTAGGTCATTTTTATTTTCCATTCAACTTCGCACTTATAAATTTGGTCTCTGCATACAGTTTGAATATTAGTGAAGCAAGCATGTTGTTATCCTCTCAGATAAACCGACCCAACTTCCCCAATTCTGTCTGGTTAGTTATTCGTAGCCTTACAAACCAATACAAAGAAGATGTTATACATTTGTTAGATATTCTGGGAAAGAACCACATGGTCTTTCACCTTGGTGGCTTGGGATTAGAACCAACAAATATCAGTTTACTCGCCCAACACTCTTGACCACCAGGCCACACTGATGAGAACTTGGAACTGAAACTAAGCAGGAACCTGGAATAGCGGACCTAGCTTGGCCCTTGGCCACGGTTATACCAGTGTGCAACTTCCCCGTTTCAGTAGGGGAGAGCAGCTTTGGCTTAGCTTGGCATGAGGGAACCAGCTCACAACATTCAATATCTGCAGAGGGGCTTGACCATCTAGCTACCAGCTAATAATATGAACCGCATTTTACAACCAAGCCAGATTGCACCAATAAAGAAATGGGCAGAACGCAAAACAGACGGACAGGACACTTGCACAGAATTTCAAGGGCAGGCTGGCTGGCTGGCTTTCTGCAATTGATGCGCAGTAATACTTGAAACACAGGGGGCACCAAGACACCTACAGGTGCCAATCTCACAATGCCTGGCCCATCTGCCCCGCTACCGTGGAAACAGGCACTTGCCGACATGTGTATCTATAGAACAGCCTACATATAGCGCCATTGAAACAGGTGATGGAAGCCAGCTAGCAACAGCACGGCACATTATAGGGGCGAGCTGATAGGTGTCTGAGCATCACAGCACAACTGAGCATTCACCTCTAGGCAACGGGAGCGCATGTTACATTAGCTTCTCCATTAGAAAGCACTGAGCCAGCCAGCGAACGAGCCAGCCAGCGAACGAGCCAGCCAGCGAACGAGCGATCCAGCCAGCGAGCGATCCAGCCAGCGAGCGATCCAGCCAGCGAACGATCCAGCCAGCGAACGATCCAGCCAGCGAACGATCCAGCCAGTGAACGATCCAGCCAGCGAGCCAGCCAGCGAGCCAGCCGTGCTCAATAACACAGTGTTAAGTCTGGAGGAGGCAGGTGTCAACACTTGTCTGGGTCTTCAGTGGTCCTCCATGATGTCTGTATGCTAAGCAACAGACTAACAGCACACCTTCATGTAACCTCCCATGTATTGTTCCAGCTCTACACCTGACTGCAATCCCCTTCTAGACAGACTATTGATACACTGACACAACTTCTGCTCTTTAAGTGAGGTTGTTCAGGAAGTATGAGGGGTGTGCCAGGCTCAACGTGAGATGGTAGTGAAAGATGTGGGATGTGCCAGGCTCAACGTGAGATGGTAGTGAAAGATGTGGGATGTGCCAGGCTCAACGTGAGATGGTAGTGAAAGATGTGGGATGTGCCAGGCTCAACGTGAGATGGTAGTGAAAGATGTGGGATGTGCCAGGCTCAACGTGAGATGGTAGTGAAAGAT
>JACXGJ010017510.1:0-11110 GCA_016801105.1 Esox niger
CCTCCTCATCCCTTCCATCTGTTTAATGCATAACGTGCTCCACCCCCTCCTCATCCCTTCCATCTGTTTAAAGCATGACATGCTGCACCACCTCCTCATCCCTTCCATCTGTTTAATGCATGACGTGCTCCACCCCCTCCTCATCCCTTCCATCCGTTTAAAGCATGACATGCTGCACCACCTCCTCATCCCTTCCATCTGTTTAAAGCATGACATGCTGCACCACCTCCTCATCCCTTCCATCTGTTTAATGCATGACGTGCTCCACCCCCTCCTCATCCCTTCCATCCGTTTAAAGCATGACATGGTATAAAGGGTTAGTGTTAGGTAGAAGGTTAGGTTTACTGGGTTACTGTGAGGTAGAAAGTTATGTTTATAGAGTTCATGTAAAGTAGAAGGTTATGTTTATTGAGTTAGTGTGAGCTAGGAAGTTAGGTTTTTAGGGGTAGTATGAGATGGAAGGTTAGGTTTATAGGGTTGATGTGAGGTGGTAATTGACATTTAGAGGTTTAGAGTGAAGTAGAGTGTTCTGTTTACATGCCTCAAATAACTGATTATACAGTATATATATATACAGCTGTAACAGATATTATCCTATATCAATAAGAACTTTCTCTTGAACTCAGGGCTCAGTTTGTGAGGATTAATTGGTTAAGCAGCTATCATATATTACAAATAAAATAAAAAACCTCTGAGGTATCTTATTGCTATTATAAACCAGTTATCAATTTCATTAAAACAGAAAAATTATGTATAAAGTGTCATTCCTGTGGAACACAGTCTGGTATACCCCAGCTTTCAACTATACAGGACTCAAATCCACCAGTTTATAAATGCGTATATCACCAAAATAACTAGGTTAAATGTGGGGGGTTTTGCAAAGAGCTGCTTTTCTCATACCTCTGCATTGTTGGCGTCCCCCCAATAATAACTGTGAGTTTAGCCTGATGGAGTTATGAATGTTCCTTCTGGAAAGACCTAAGAAAGACTGTTTGAATGTGTTATTGATGGCTAAAAGGCCTGTTTTGGTTGGCTGGTGGAAGGCGAAAAAGGTGGAGAGGTCCAAAATGATAAAAAGTCAATGTATGCAGACATTCATCTTGTGTTTATTTTGAACTCATTGCCCCATACTATATGGATTCTCAGAAGCACTTATGGTGCACATGTTAGTCCTTGGAAATCTCATGCATAATCATGCAACTGTACTGTGTTACACTTCTAAAGTTCATTCTCCGCCAAGCCTTTCTGCTCAGTCCGCCCCGCTGTCTGGGTTGAATACTCTTTTAAAGTGGGTTGGTTTTTAGTGTGGTGTGTGTTTACTAGATCTGTTCACTTTACTGTTGTGTGTGTGTGTGTCTACTAGATGTTTAGTGTTGTGTGTCTACTATATGTTTAGTGTTGTGTGTCTACTAGATGTTTAGTGTTGTGTGTCCACTAGATCAATTCAATTAAAAGTGAAAATTTAAATTATTTGCTACAGGCCCCCAGAGCAGTACAACCCTGTGTAAGTAAATTCAGTGTTTTCAGAGCAGGTTGGAATGGGCTTAGTTTTCCCTTTTTCCCAGTGGTGAAGTGGACATGTTAATATAGGCGTTAATAGAAGAATGGTGTAGGGCTGGGCAGAAGAAAGAAAATCTGCCTCAGAGGCTGAGATGAGACACATTTTCAGTATGCAAATTTGCCTGTCTGACAATGTGTGTATTTCTTATTATTTTGCAGTATCTGAAACCTTCCAGTAATAGTTTGTAAATACCTTATATATCCTATACAGAAAACCAGTTTTCAGTGGGCCTGAATGAGGGTATGTATATTGCCAAAGCACTCTACCAACTCTTCCTTCTGTCCTGTACTCCCAGCTACAGAAATAAACATCACCCACAGTCTGACAGACTGCACGCTTTTGTCTGAGGCTGAATTCCAGAGTCTAGGGGTTGGGATATTTCTAAGGCTCTGAGCCAAACCGATATACATCCATATAACATAACCCCTTACAGATATAACACCATATAACATAACCCCTTGCAGATATAACACCATATAACATAACTCCCTTACAGATATAACACCATATAACATAACCCCTTACAGATATAACACCATATAACATAACTCCTTGCAGATATAACACCATATAACATAACCCCTTACATATAGAACACTATATAACATAACCCCTTACATATAGAACACCATATAACATAACCCCTTACAGATATAACACCATATAACATAACCCCTTGCAGATATAACACCATATAACATAACTCCCTTACAGATATAACACCATATAACATAACCCCTTACAGATATAACACCATGTAACATAACCCCTTACAGATATAACACCATATAACATAACCCCTTACAGATAGAACACTATATAACATAACCCCTTACATATAGAACACCATATAACATAACCCCTTACAGATAGAACACCATATAACATAACCCCTTACAGATAGAACACCATATAACATAACCCCTTACAGATAGAACACCATATAACATAACCCCTTACAGATAGAACACCATATAACACATCCCGTTATAGATTTTACAGCCATGTAATATACCCCCTTACATATATACAGCCATACAATATACCTCTACAGATATATAGACATATACCCACTTAATATACTGTACAATATACCTCTACAGACATACCCAAAAGACATATAGCCATATAATATACCCCCCTTAGTCCCTGCCACTGCAGTCTTACCTCTCTCTTCCTCCCCCCTTTATATGGATATACACATACTTAGCAGAAGGGCATCAATGTATAGGGCTGCACTAACTTGTATTTAATCAGGGTTTACTGGTGTTTAAAAGGAGAGTCTTGGGTTTTGCTCTCTGTCCATAGCTGCCTTAGTAAATAAACAGCAACATGGCAGGAAGCAAACCTTTCAGTGACCTGCGCTGGGCCTTGGTTAGGCATGAGGTGGGACAGGAAGTGGAGTGTTGGTGAATGTATATGTCTGTACGTGGAACTAGAGCACCATTTCCTTGGTTAGATGCAGAGGATTTTCAATGGGCCCATCTGTGTATTTGCACAGGACGGTTTGCATGCGTTTTCCAATTCAAAGCCGCTGTTGTACGAGGGCCTCTGGTGCAAGCGAGGGTTGTTGCTTTCGTTGCATTTGGGAGGTGTGGGGAGGGGTGACCGCTGTCTCTCCTATTTGACCTGGCAATTCCCACCCGCCTCCTGGATCAGAGACAGCGTGAGAGTAATGAGATGGACATGTCAGCGTTGGTGCTCTGAGTGCCCTTCAAGTGTCTTGTCAGAGGAATCCTAACGACATGCGTCTGAGTGGCTGACCGTGTTGTGTATTGTCTCAAGGCTTGACCCCGGGGTATACGACTGACGTTGGGCTTTAATCCATAGTCTTGTGTCTGTGTTGTGTCTGTGTTGTGTCTGTGTTGTGGCAGGTGTACCTGAAGGCCCCAATGATTCTGAATGGCGTGTGTGTGATCTGGAAAGGCTGGATAGACCTGCAGCGACTGGATGGGATGGGCTGTCTGGAGTATGATGAGGAGAGGGCTCAGGTAATGTATCTATTATTAATACATTACCCTGACTGGTCCCCTGTACCCCAACCAAACTGTACCAGTTTAAAGTGTTTACACCGTGTTTAACCGTCTCTGTGTCTATTCCTGTGTGTTCAGCATGAGGACGCCCTGGCGCAGGCCGCTTTCGAGGAGGCCCGAAGGAGGACCCGGGATTTTGAGGACAGGGACCGCTCACACCGGGAGGACCTGGAGGTGAGGCATGCCGGAGGGGCTGGGGGGGCCGGGGCGGTACATAATAACGTGGTCAGTGCTAACGCTAACAACTGTGCTGGATGATGCCGAGTGTTTATGTCCCTCCCATGTGTTTTATATTTGGAGACGTTGTTACCATGACAACCCCTCAGCCGTTTCCCCCAGATAGCTGTACATTTAACGTGACAGTCATTGTGTTTGAATTACCCCCTTTGTTTTAGATATCACTAACACAAACCCTGAATTCACTGTTTGTTTGTCGGTGTGGTTCTCTGTCTGTGTGTGTCTGTGTGTGTGCGTCTGTGTGTGTCTGTGTGTGTGTCTGTGTGTGTGTGTCTGTGTGTGTGAGTTTGTGTATTTTCTCATCAGGCTATGATGTTATTTAGGTTTAGTGCATGAAGGGTCTAGACATTATTAGAACATAAGAAAAGGTAGTGATTCATTCTCCGGTTGATCCTAAATGCTCCCCCCTAAGATGAAAACCAAATTGTGTTTTTTTAGGACCCTGTGGCATCAAAAATCTGGGACTGATGGCATTCAAGGACCACGGTCTGTCTCCTTTCAATATCACTCTGTCATGCACTAAACCGTGTTTATGGTGTGTGTGTGTGTGTGTGTGTGTGTGTGTGCGTGTCCCTGTGCTCAGTGAGGTGTCTGAGTGTTTGTGAATGGTAGTCACAGGGAGCATGTGCATGTGTGTGAAGCCGGACTGTTTCTGGTGCCTGCATGTGAAGAGAGAGGGGGTGAAAGTGAACTGTTTCTATGGAGTTGACGCCGTGCTGAATGCTCTGTGATGATAAAGGCTCCTTCACTCTCGTTCCCCATAAACTGTTTCAGGGTCAGTCGTATGGACGTGCTTTATGGATTCTGTTATGCATTTTCTCATTTTATGAGAGGGATGTATGCTGGCCAGGAAATCCTACCAGGGTATTAGATTGAAAGACAGACCCCCCACACACACTGTTCCCCCACTGCCTAATGGAGAACAGACCTCATCACACACACACACACACACACACACACACACCAACCACACTCCCTAAATCTGCTGCCGGAGTAGTCCGCTGCAAAGCTTGCTGGGACATATCTGCCACAGCTTGGCAACACATGATTCTGATGAGAAGGAGAGAAATATCGAGGAGAAACAGGGAGGGAGTCAGAAAGACGGGTGAGAAAGACTGAGGGGTGAGAATGATGGAGAAAGACAGGGGGAGTGGCTCTTTATGGCAATGTTAGTGGTCAAAGAAAAATAATATCAATTAGATTTTAAACCGATAGCGAAGTAGTCTTAAACCGACTTGTGTGTGAAAGGTGTTCATGTAGTCAGTATATTGACACACTTTTGCTTTGTTCCTTTACTCAAATACTGACCGTGGTTGAAAAACGAAACCTCATCATGATGTTCATTCCATTGAAATATTTGTTTTCCATCCAAGTTCGGATGAAATAGCACACAGTCGTCTGCTGAACTGCTGTGATCCATAGTTTTCTAAATGGACTTAACATTTCGCCATTCATCTAATTGTTAAATCCCCCTGCTCTGCTGTCTTCTCACGGAGTGAGAAAACTGATCTTGTCAGTTTTATTTTAGATAAAAGACAATATTTGCATTAGGACAGTACCGGACCCTGTTTTATGTTAAGCGGGCGCCTGGCTCTTGAGGACATTCAACCGTTGCATTTCTGTGGTCTGAACTTGTGATTCTATACTCAGTCCTCCATAACTCAATAAAGGCCAACAGCAGAATGACAGTCTGCAATCAGTGGGAGCTGGGAGGCCTGGGGTTTAGAAACCTATTATTTAGTTGAAAAAAATCACAGCTCTTCTGGCAGGGATGTCAGTGTCAGCTCTTGGTATGCGTCTACAGCCTCAAACTCTGCTCTGGACCTCCTGGTTGGTTCCACAATGTTTTAACATTACAACCCTCTAATCAGGGTCTTATTTAGACCTGGGACACCAGGTGGGTTCAATTAATGATGAGATAGAACTGAGAACCAGCCGGTTCTGGACCTCGCACGGTAAAGATTGAATACGCCTGCACTAAAGGATATATGTGTAAATCCCTCATGAGAGGACAGTGATGCCATCTAGGTGATTGATGAAGATAAGACGGATGGAGAATAAATGGTCCGTGTTTCATTAGGCCAGCAGCCATATTCTGCAGGCGGAGCTAGAGGATGAATGATGTGCCGGCAGGGAAGGCATTAATATATCATTAGTATCGATTTATATTAGGATCCCTGCCTGACCCACCTCATCTCAGCTCCATTGAGTTGCGGCGCAGGCTAGGGCTCCGCCGGCTGGCTCTCGGTGATCGATGCCTGTCCTGTCCTCCCCAGCCACCTACCCCACCCCCATTCCATCCCCAGAAATCCCAACTGTCCTACACATAGGACTGTAAGGTGGATCCTCTCAACAACATTGCTGCCTGTGCTACAGCTAATGCACGCATTATAGACCGGTATAATGAATTGAGTCCACGTGTCCCAGTAACCGTGTGTGAGCTCGGTTGGTAGAGAGCGGTGCATGAAACATTCTCTCACCCATAACCACTTAGTCATGTTTAATTGGCTAAATAAGGCATTCTACTGACATCACCACAATTTTACAAGTTATATATTTTGACTAATTCTGTTCTGACAATTCATTTATCTCTGTAATAAACTTAAATGTTTTAGGTTTACGGAAAAAGGGTCAGAATTTCGTTTAGGCCTTTGGGCTAGGTTAAGTTTAGTTTTAACCTAGGTAGTTAGGGTATGGTTTAAGGTTAGGGTTTGGCTTAGTAACATTTTGGTTACTAAAAACGTTGGTTAATAAACTTTGGTGTCCTGATTTAGAGAGTTAAGTAAAGGTGTGAATATGTGTGTGACTGTGCATGCTTATCTGTCTGTGTGTTGTAATCACTTTCCCAGAACTTTTGATAAACAACTTGCACAGTTAAAAATCAAATCTTCTTAATTGTACAGTATTGACAATAAATATGTAAATTGTTTTATAGCCATTGTTTATGATTGTGAAAGGAGGTGAAAGACCTTTGTAAGCATCACTGAGTCATTTGGATTAGCACAGAAGATTGAATGAGGGTTAGAAGGAGCTATTATGGTGAGTCATTTGGATGATGACTACATGCTATTGCCAGCGTCTGCTTTCTCCCTCTGTCTGAATGTCTGTCTCACAGATATCTATGTTGGGAGAGATTTAGTCGTAGACACATAAACATATGTATCGGTAACAGGCAGACAAGTCATTTTTTATTTTTAAAGCGTGTAATGTTGAAGACTCCACCAACCCCCACCCCCCCTTAATGTCTGCTACTCAGCCCAAAAAAGAAAAGAAATGTTTAGCCTTTAGAAAGCAGTTCTCTGGTGCCCTCTGCAGAATATATGTCATGCTGCACTCACTGGTGCCCCATCTATGGCCTCACAGAACACTGCACACACACACACACACGCACTCATGATGTTATTGTTGGCTGTATTAAATTGGTCCCCCCCATCTGTGCCAACAGCCCAGGCGACAGCAAGACCCCAGCCCTGGCACCAACATGGGCAACAACGCTGGCGATCACAAGTTGCGCTAGAGGTCAGAGATGCTGAAGGTGGTTCAGGCTGACCTGTCACACACCCTGACGACAAGCTGTTAACTGGAGAGACCAATGGGGGTGGAGAAGGGAGGGTGGGGTCCCTTTTAGTTTTATGCGGGGGGTGGTGGGAGGGTGGGGTGGGAGGGTGGGGGTCCCTTTTAGTTTTAAGAAGGGACTGGGTGATGTGGGTGTTCATGTTAGTGTGGGGGGGTGTCAGAGGAGCAACCCAAACAACCTAGTCTTCTGGGGGGTTTTGCACTATGTGATACATTCAGTTTAGTCCCCACATTGCCTTCGTAATGCATGGATCGCCTACCTACCGATGTTTTCTTATGGCCCCCCATGAAAGCTTTTTCTTTTACAATGCTTTATAAATAGGAAATAACTGGGTGATAAATTGAACAAATTTGTTCTTAAATAATAATTTATTATTTGTGAATTTGTGTATTCTAATAAATTAAGGAGCACTTGAAGAGCACTGGGCATTAATTAATTTCTCACAAAATTCTAAGCTTTTGATGATTATTTATTACGTTTCGACTTCCATTAGCTCATTTGGAGGTAGGCCTATCATCAAGTCCAAATTATAACCAACAAATCACCTATTTATTTTGTATACATAAAGGACTATAAAAGATTGCCTAACAGCTATTTCTTAAACTATTATAGCACTATTTAATTAAATGTTTATGTTTATTCATGTTTCAAGTGAAAGTCATGATGTTTACTTTATGTAGGCTATTTCTTTTCTCAATCTCTACATAGTGTATTGGTCGGTCTCTGTGTGGGATACAGTTGAATATACAAAGCTGTGTTCTAGAAAAATTTACTTTTACAAAGAGGCTGCTGATTTGCTGGATGTGGAAGACCAATCATCCTTCTCCTCAGCATGTTCCATCTTCCTGTCTCCTTCATGTAGCACCATATCGTAATAGTCTTTGAACATGAGACTAGCAGCACAGAGCACACAATGAGGTCAGTGTCTCTGAGCTCGCTCTCTGGAAGTTGAAGCAAAGAGGCTTTCTCCTCTGCATTGTTTTTTATTATTCTCTTTATGTCACAGTTAATCCAGATCTGGGTGTATAACACCTAAGCTGTAACTTTCTCAAATCGTCGATCCATTGCAGTTTCCTTCCAGAGTTTTGTAGCGCATTTTGATCCAGCTCTGGGATCTCGTTCCTTGAAAATGATGAGAAGGCATGGCAACATTGTCTCACTGACATGCACACAGTTTTGTTTAGTTTCAATGTATCTGAAATTCCAGAGGTTTGATGAATTATTTAGCTGTTTCAGTGTTTCTTCCACTTCCTCTAAAGGAATAAAGTTATAATGGTTTGTTAATGTAAAGTGTTTTTGACTGGATTGGTAGAGACAACAAAATCTTTAGACACTTATTCAACCAGTCATGGAATACTGAGATGAAATAGGGCAAGAGTCAGTGAGGAGATAGTCGGTTCTGTAAAATAAGTACGATAATTCCCAGAAATACAGGCTGTATGTCATTCAGTTTGAACAATGACCTATTGTACCATCTGTGGCTTACTACCCAGTATAGGGAATTATACGAGATTACTAAGGTCAAGTCTTCAAGCAATGATGCAGTTACGGTTTTCCTCTAGTCACTTCGAATTCTTCAATTAACAATAAGACTAGCAAATATTTGGACATATATTATGTTTTTATAGACACAAAAACACATAGTAAGCTCAATATTTTATTCAAATTATTTAGCATTTTGAATGAAGAGGAAAACTGCAGGAAGTAGCTAATGTTTTGTTGGGGGATGAATGGTAGACAGCAAGTTGTAAGATATTGACGGACAGTACAGAGATAACAGGGTTGAGGTGAACTGAGGGAGAGGCACAAGGTTTTCACACTTCGCTTTTTAAGCAAGTTCTAGTTTCATACCGCATGTGATAGTTTTCCTTGGCAATAGGTTATTGGATCTCTATCCTATATACCTGCATAATGGTTTACATCCCAGTAATGATGCAGTTATTGTGCATTTCCATTTCACAACAACACTGTGTATGGTCTTAGATTGTAGCTTCAGCGTATCAAAGAATTTCACTGTGGGTCATCTAAGGGTAGAGCAAACAGGTTTTTACTCTATCTTAAACAAACCATTGTATTGCAATGTGTACAGTATTTCCTTTTACTCAGAGCTCTATTTTACATGATTGGTTTGGAATCTAAGTGTATGCATTACAAAATAAATGTGCCCATGCTTGAATAGAATTACAAATCACATTGGATGGATACCAACTGGCCTACCTCCAGCTATAACCAAAAAAAAAACAGGAATCTTGGGTATTTATAACTTCATGATTTTGTGAATGTATTTCATTAAAATGTTGCTTTGACAGCACAATCTGTGTGCATGAAGTCAGGTATGTCCAAACAGTGCAGCGATTCACCATACCTAGTGATGGTATCCCTGCCTGAATTTCAAGTAGAACTGATGATAAACCCTGGTGAACAGGTCCTCCTCTTATCCCTGCCTTCATGTGTAGGCCCCCGCTAGCTGGCACCCCTGTATTAGCTTCCCTTCACTTAATGCTGGCATTAAGGCGAGTTCCACACCAGAGACTGTGTCCTATTTTGCTCACATTACTTCTTCTTTAAATGAATTGTTTATTTTCTTATTTGTTTTAAGTTATTGACACAGGTGGACCTTTGTTGTGTTCAGGTTACGCTATGAAGAACTGTGTATTCTGTTTAATGGCCTACCTTTTAAGATTTTACAAAAGAATTGAGTTTTTCTCTCTATATTACGGTTTAGCTTGTTTCGTTATTGGGGAAACTTAAATCTAAAATGATAAATTTGACATGTTTCATAATAAACTTGTAACAATCTTTGTACTTGCTCGTGTTTTTTATTTGTCACCATTATGCTCATTATGTATGTAATTGTAATGCAGTCCGTTTAAGTTTCTATGAATAATTGCCATGGCCAACAAGTTGCATGTCTCAGGTCTAGCTATTTTCAGCTCAGGTCTTGCATCATCCAGTCACAGGGCTCTGAATTGTGTAAACACTCTTGGTACGGAAAACAGAGTGAGACACACATAACAGGCAACCTACAGTGGGGGAAATAACACTTCAGGAAGCTACTACAAACCATACACCGAATAAACTAAACATTGCTCAATCAACCATGATCCAGCTTTATGTATCAGTAGAGGTCATACTTGCCTCCTACATCAACCTCTGGTTTGGGACTGTGTCTGCCCACTGTAGGAATAAACTGAATTCTCCAAATTAAATTATGTTATATGGTCATATCCTGTATGATCAAATATACTCACCACCAATTTGTAAATTATTGTATATCCATACATGTTTTCCACCACAAGAGGCACCATTGAACACATAAAATGTGTTGTAATTACACAGATTACTGAAATATGCAGTTAGGGTAACTGCCATTCATCCAGTAAGAATGTTCTTAACAATTAAATCATAGGCTACAGTTTTTGAAAACTGAATTATATAAGAAATGTCCTGAAAACCTTTTTTTGCGTTGAGTCTTACTTCTGCTATTATGTTTTTGCCGATTCAACAAAATACAAAAGCATACAAATTGACGCAATATATAAACAAAATGTAAGACAAAAACTCCCAGTTGGTCAGCTGACCAGGAAGTTGCTGTTTCTTCACGACGCACAGGAAGTTGAATAATCAGCTGATACTGATACTAGCACCCACCTCTGTTATGCAAGCAAGAATAAGCAAGACCTGGCAAGAATAAAGCCTTGA
>JACXGJ010017511.1:0-11108 GCA_016801105.1 Esox niger
TGAGTCATTGTTTAATGTCGGTGGATGTAAGTAGTAGTATGTTTATCTATGTTCATTTACATTGTGCAGTTTACCTCGGTGCTCTTTGTTTTCTGTTCTGTTGTTTTGTGTATGTTTGTTCACAATTAAAGAGTACATCGAGCTGCAACCTTCTGCCTACGCCTGGTCCGCTTCATCCCACTACACAATCCTTCTGACATACAGTTAAACTGACTAACGTTTCTTACTAAGTTTACCTCCACCAGAAATAGTGTTTATGAACTGTATGGTGTTTGCCACTGGCTGTTTTAAGAGCGTATTAGTCAGTAATGGGCATTACCGGTATCTACTGACTTACTGGAATAGTCATAAGAACTGAGCAACTGCTAGCGAGTCTGCCAAAGCTATTTCATTTCATGGCATAAGAAAACATTTTTTTATTTCATGGAGTAACAACTTTTTTCTTTCATTCAGCCCAATAACACAATACAATAACTATCAATAAAGGTGATGATAACTAACTGTTTCATTGCTTCTTTTTGTGAGATAGTGTCTTCTTTTTGATTTATTAGCTGTTCTGGGCTCCTTATGTATTTTGTGCTCGTGTACAATTCAAACTTGTTCAAGCCTGGTTTGAGTTTACATTGACAAGACACGGGCTAGATTGTGTTAATGGAACGGCTTGAGCCTTAAGTGAAAGTTGGCATTCATTCAAACCTGGCACAAAGTGCACATTTAATTAGCTGTGTTGATGGTATACTCCCTGATGGCAACTATTTTAGGTACTCTATAAACAAGTGGGTTTGGAAAAGGAAATTCGAAACAGGAAAAAATATAATTAACAGGCCTTTGTTTATGGCATGCCATACATGAAAGCTATCTTGATGTGTCTTGGGGCAACTAAGGAAGTAATGAACAGGTCAGAGGGACAAATTCATCCTCTTTAGCTAGTGTCCGTCATCATTCAACAATCAGTGTGTTGTATCTGAGCATAACAACAATTTCCTGCAATTGCTATATAAATAAAGGATTCGTTTGAGTATTCAGACTTTTCTTCTTAATTTGTGGTGGATTCCATGACATGGGTTTTCAGATGATTGAAAATGGACTTTAAGGAGAATCCCTATCAAATTGCAGTAAGCCAGGAAATTCCCAGTATGAAATGTAGTTGTTTTAATGACTTGGCCAAAACTGGATAGTGCACCTTCCTCAATCACCCTCTCACGCACACACTACTCCCTCTCAAACACACTACTCCCCCCATCTCTCAACCATACAAACACACACACACACACACCTGATTAACAGAATCCAGGTAGACACCCTCCCAAAACAAGCATCCCTCAGCTTTCTCCCAAAACCTAAGAAACCGTTGCTTGATATTACATTGATAACACAATAATAATTATAATTAATTCAACTTCTCTAATGCTTTTCATTGGAGAAAATAATCACCAAACGTTTGAGAAACTGAAATAAAAAAGCTATGTTTTTCAGTTACTCTACCACCAAAACGATGATATGAGTGTTCATAATGACCACAGGGGGACCAAGTACCTCTGGTTGGGAACCTCTGAAAGCCACAAATTTCCCATATCAGTTTCTATTTAAAAACTATGTTTAAATGTAATACATTTATTTATATTTCAAGAGGAATGTATAGAATTTTGTGAAGCGGTACAGACAATTCAATATTATATACCGAACCACCAAGGCACCAAACAATAGTATCCAGTAGAATCCTTTTTCATCATTCAACCCTGGTAATTATTATTCAGTAACTTAAAAAAGTTTACCTTTTTCTGTCAATGTTAATCTCGGTCTGTGGATATGGTTTGAAGCTTCCATTTGAAAAATAAAGTGTGCTAAAAAGACAGCAAAGAGCAGGTGCAGAAACATGCTTTTCTGTGAGTCCACTCCTCGGAGTCTTTACATTTATCTAGGGAAGTGAAAATATTACAGCTAGAAGCAGGATATCACGCTGGCAGAAACAACACTGACAATTGTTTTTCAAAATAAAAGCCTGCACTTTCAAAAAAAAATTTAAGTCAAGAATTCTACGCAAGATTTATGTCTCTCTTTAATCAATTTAAAAGAATAATCATTTGAATACACACACTGCATGGATAGCGATATTTATGGAATTTCTACATAGGCGTACAGGCACCCATTATCAGCATCCATCACACTGTGACAACTGCTCCCTCTGCTGCCCTTCCTCCCTCTGCAGGGGGCAGGCTCCGGCGCTCGATTTCACTGGCCTTCTGACAGCACCGCCGGTCTCATCAACTCCTCTCCCCTGTTGTCGTGTTTAGAGCAGTTGATCATCATCCACAGTCATTTTCCCCTCAGTATATATGTTCCCTCTGCTCCCCTGGTCTTTGTGTGTTGTCTCACCACCGTGAGCATAGTTCAGCTAATACCTTTTACAAAAGAATAAAAGAAACGACAAACGACTCCTCAGTTCGCTGCTCCTTTATTCTTAAAAAGAAGCTGACACACGCCTGTGTTTGCTAATCTAATACACGCATTTACAAAGGCACAGCTGAAAACTGTTTTGCTGATTAAAGAAGCAGTACAACTGGCCTCTTTAGGCTAGTTCAGTATCTTCATTATTAGTGTAAGTGGTTTCGAATACAGGCTCAGAATGGAAAGAAACAACAAAAAAAATCTGAAACCCAATGCCGGAGTGAATAATCGGGAGAATCGCGACCATTCCCGCTGAGCTGCAGGATGTTGGGCCAGCAACAGGGTCAGGAAAATGTATTTTATCAACGCAATATTTGCTGCAGCACATAGTGGGCCATTATCTATCTCTCACACATAGAAGCACACAAGCACTGCCAACTGAGCTGGCACACCCCCTGGGCTGGGCAGCCCACTCCCTACGAGCGCCCCTCTTACCAAGGGGCCAGTGTTACAGTTGGGAGGCACTGCCTCTGACAGTCACTTGACATGAGGTAAGTAAGTTTACATCAGAGAGACTGACTGATGCTGCTGAAAACATGTGACAGATAACATGTTAAGAGAGAGTGATAAGAAAAGGAGAGGCGGAAAAGTCAAGGTTAAAAAAGTAAGGTATTGAAGACAGACATGACCAAATGTATCGTAATTCATCATTTAACTTTTTATTAGGGCTGTCAAAGTTAAAGCACTAACACTTGTTATTAATAAAAAATACTGAGACTAATGTTGGTGTTTTTTTATTGCCATTTATTGTATTTTTCATTTTTGAGCCTCAGAGCCATTTAAAGTAAATTATTATCTTCACTGGACTTTATCGGGGAGCTCTCAGGATTGCAGCAGGTAACTTTCTCGCACTATTCATTTTCCGGAAACTTTACTGATGGTTGTAAAGGCTCTTCAATTTGAATTGTTGACATCAAAAAGTAGAATTGTTGATATAAAAAAATATTTGAATATATAATAAAACAACTTGCCTTAGCTGTGAACCACTTAAGTTGGGCAGTCTTCCCCAACAGTCCAGAGATGTTATGTTGTGTGAATCTACCTGCTACCACCTTGCTTGTTGATTGGTATGTTGTCACTATTTGCTTTTGCTTATTAAAGCTAAGTATTAGCCTAATGTCGTTGTCAGTCTTGTTTCCACTGAAGCATATTCTAATAGTGGAATTAACAAACAACATGTTTGTAGGCTACATTCCATAAACTACAGAGCTCGCCTAATTAATAGTTGTAGATAAACATCTCTAGCAACTTAGAATACTTCATGTCATTTCCTATACATGTAACCTATTTCATGCATTTAGTTGAATTTGGGAATCATCTAATAGAGACACAAGGTTAGTTATGTTAGTTTGTGGCTTATGATTACAGACCCCCACCTGAACCCCATTCTAACCACATTTCAGCCTAAACATCAAAGTGAAAAACCTTGAAAAGCTTACATGTGATACTGTGTTGGATCAAATGCCTGCCCATCCAGCAGCTCTCCAGATTAGCAGGGCTATGTGTTTTGTACTGTAGACTTAAACAGCAGTTGTTGTACTTGGTACCCAAAGAGAACAATATAATATGGTAGAACTACTGTGTGGGACCAGCAACCTTCTATTTGGATTCATATAGGCTACATATAGAGGCTGCCAATTATTCTGGTAAGATATGCACTGTCCATAATTCTAATCAAGCACTGTCCATAGTTTATAATAAAACAAATTATGTCTTTAACATAATACACTGATTCTTTAAACGGAAAAAGTGTACATTAAGGGCAACATTTGAACACATTGTAATATATAAATTAATGTTGATAACAGAAGACTACAGAAAAATCTAGGTTGATTATTTTAATATATTTTGTATTCTTGTTATTTCACGTATTTTATGAAAAGCGTTTCTGTGTTATCTGTATTTATATATGTTATATAATATAGGTGTGAAGTACCCCAACAATTGTCATTTACCTTAGTACAACTCCCCCCGAAAAGGACTGGTGCACCATGCAACTCCTGGGCTGAAAATGAATCCCATTCCAGCCTTGCTGAAACTCTATTTGTTCTGAGGAACAACTCTATTGTTGTTCTGAGGAATGAAGGCTATTCCAAAAAAGTGCTTCCTTCTGGAAAACAATGACATTTAAAAAACAGGTAACCCCAAATGTAAGTGAACATAAAAACAATTTAATAACAATATTGAAACAGACATAAAACATACAACATACAGACAGGATTATTAACAATATTGCCTTAAACCAGACCATGTGAAGTGAAACATGGCATTTGATAATTACTCACTAGGGTGTTTAGAAACGAGGAAAAGTGATTCCATGGGGACATAATTATTGACCCCACCTTCGGTCACAATCATTACACTCAAGTGTAACTACTTCTTCCTTTATCTCAACCACCATATTAACACAAATGTCCAGCACCAACTCCACCCCTGTACAAAGCGCTTGCCTCTGCACCTACAACTCAATACATACTCCTTCCTTCAATGGAGGCAATGGAGTGGGTATTTTTATTATACTTTTAGTTCAACAAAACACCCAGCCTGAGACCAAGGTCTCTTTTATAGCTGGGCCCTGTGTATACACGTTTACACGTCAAATGTAGGTACAATGAAAAAATAAATAAAGCTCTTCCAATAAATGGTTACATTTTGCTGTTAGCAACACCATCTACAGTTAGGACCGGAAATAATTGGACATTGACACTAATTTTGTTATTTTTGCTTGTTACCAAAATATATTGAAGTTACTATTAAATAATGAATATGGGCTTAAAGTGCAGTCTCAGTTTTAATTTGAGGGTCTCTACATCAACATTGGAGGAAGAGTTTAGGATTTTATAACTTTTTAATATGTAACCTTCCTCTTTTCATGTGAACAAGAGAAATTTGATAATTGACTCAAAAGCTGTTTCATGATAGCTGTTTCATGTAGTCTATTCCTTAGTTACTTCTTCATCAAATAAGCAGGTGAAAGGTCTGGAGTTGATTCCAGGTGTGGTATTCGTATTTGAAAAGGAGCTCTCAATGCAAGTGAAACAGGCCATCCTTAGGCTGTAAAAGATAATCCATAAGAGAGATAGCAGGAACATTAGGAGTGGCCAAATCAACAGTTTGGTACATTCTGAGAAAAAAGAACACACTACTGAGCTCTGCAACACAAAAAGGCCTGAACATCCACAGAAGACAACAGTGGTGGATGATCGTAGGATCCTTTCCATGGGAAATAAAAACCCGTTCACAACATCCAGCCAAGTGTAGAACACTCTCCAGGAGGTAGGCATATCCTTATCCAAGCCTACCATGAAGAGAAGACTCCACCTCACCACCACAGGGAGCAAACCATTCATAAGCCTCATGAATAGAAAGGCCAGACTCGACTTTGCCAAAAAACATCTAAAAAACACCAGCCCAGTTCTGAAACAGCATTTTTTGGATAGATGAAACTGAGATCTACCTGTACCAGAATGGAAGAAAAAAGTACGGAGAAGGCTTGGAGGCAGTGTGATAGCATGGGCATGCATTTGTTTCCTTTATCACTGAATCCCTAGTGTTTATTGTTGATGTGATAGAAGACAGAAACAGATTGATAACTCATGAAATGTAAATGTAACTTTAAGCTACATATTAATTTGGTAGTGATAGTAATCGGTCTGTTGTTCTAGGCTTATGTCAGTATTACACTGGTAAAAAAAGACCGAAAATAGACCTGTACTGTATATCCACTCATTTCTAGTAATGGCTTTGTATTCAGTATTGTGTTAGTACTGCCACCTAGTGATGCCATTGTGTTAAGCCCTTACATATGTTGTAATCCAGATTATTTGACAGTGATATATATTTTCGGAAGTGTTATGTAATGATAATAATCAATAAGGTATTTTATTCAAATGTTAATGACACTTCTATGGTACGTATTTCCTCTTATAGCAATCTCACATATCCACACATACAAACAAGTGTGCCTTGTAAAAACAGTAGCCTTCTCAGTGAGCCACCACCTATAAGTAATATGCAGTTATTATAGTTTATTCCTTCAAGGGGACTGTAACTGTCAGCCGCTCACTGTCTCTTCACCAATCTGTTCTCTTGTTTTTCTTTTTGTGTTTTCTATGTGCTTGTATTTTTGTTTCAGGTTGTTATTTTCTATTATCTTGAACGTAGCTGGTGTCCTTTGTGTCTGTCACACATCGGTTCCCAATTAGCGTTTACTACTAAGTCTTTTCAGTTCTGTTCCCTCATTACGAGGTCTTGTTTGTAGCTTGTTCTTCAGCATACTAAAGCTGTTTAGATTGTTCCGTTTTTGCCTTCTCAGTGTACCAACTCTTACCCTTTTTTGACTATTCTGCCTGCCTGCCTGCCTTGGATTTTTGCCTGCCATTTTGACTATCTGCCTGCCTTCTTGTCTACCTGCCTGCTTAGTGTTTTAAGTACTGTTGCTCGCCTTAATTGGTTTACTGTGTTTCGAAGATTTGCCTGCCTAACCATGATTTCCTGCCCGAACCCTTTAATAAATCTGCCTGTCCCTCTGCATCTGGGACCACACAACTTTTGCCTTTGCTGAGTGAATTGCTACACCCATAGTAATGTAGCCCAAGAAGAAGGTGGTCTACCACTACCTTAAATGATTATTTTAGGAAATAACTAGTGGAGAACAGGGACAGTTGTAACATGGGATGGTTGTAACATCCTGAATTCCTACAATCTGAAATAAGTTTAGTTCTGCATATATTCAATTAGATTGTCTTCTTGCTTGCAAAAAAGGAGTGAAATTAGAAACTCCCAGAAAAAGATTCAGGTCTGGGGACCATGAGGGCCAGTCAATGGTATATATGCCTTTGTCATCCATAATCTCCCTACACACTTTTGCCACATGAGGCCGGGCATTGTCCTGCACCAGGAGGAACCCAGGGACCACTGCACCAGCAGAGTGTCTGATGATTGGATTTCATCACAGTACCTAACAGCAGTCAGAGTACTGTTGGCTAGCAAGTGGAGGTCTGTGCAACCCTCCAAAGATGTGCCTCCCCAGACTATCACTGACCCACCGCCAAACCGGTCATGCAGGATGATGTTTAAGGCAGCTTAATATTCACCACAGTGTCTACAGACTCTTTCACATCTGTCACATGTGCTCAATGTAAACCTACTCTTATCTGTGAAGAGAACGAGACGCCAAAGGTGGACGTGCCAATTTTGGTGTTCTCTGGTGAATGCCAATCGAGCTGCATGGTGCTGGGCTGTGAGCACAGGTCCCACTAGAGGACGTCGGGCACCCAAGCCACCCTCATGGAGTCTATTTCTGACCATTTTGCAGGTCAAGGGTGTTTTTGGCTCCAGTGCTGGTCCTGTAATGCCTGGGCATATAAGAACCGCACAGATGGAAGTCACCTTTACACTTGCCACAACTGTGAGGAATGATTCCATCAGTTTGGGCTACCGGACTTCAGCTCTCATTGGGAATATTGTCCTTAAACTCATCCATTTTGATTTCATATTAAATCTTTTTATGTGTTCCCTACGCATTCATTAAATCATTTTCATGTGCATTATAATTTGACGGCTTCCCCTCTGTCATTTACTGTGGAAAATTATTTTTTTTTAAACATGAACAGTCATAATGGGTGAATGATAAATAATATTTGTAATTTGTAATTATTTGATTGAATAATTATGGATATTTTAGACATGTTACAACCGTACCTGGCATGTGTCATAACCATCCCTGGCATGTGTTATAACCATTTCTGGCATGTGTTATAACCATCCCTGTACACTGGGACGGTTGTCACAGTGGAGTGACTGTATTTAAATAAATTTTGCAACCTGTACATATTTGATAAAACCTGTTAAATGCATTATTTCAGTAGTTGACATATTGAACATTAATAATTGAAAATTGGCCATTCCAATGGTTTTAGATTTATTGGGAAAATTGCAAAAACTGTCCCTGGTCTCCGCTATATTTTTGTCCTCCAGAATTATTTGCCCCCTCAGTAAAGATGAAGATGATGATTCATCTCAGCTCCAGTTGATTCTAAAGATTATCCTAATAGTGCCAAATGATGAGTATTTTCAAGTGTCAATTTTTTTACAGACATTGTCTAATTTTCTTTGCTGTCACAGCATTTACTATTTAGTTCATCAGTTTGCTTGCACTGTTGTTGTGTGAATAAAACACCCTACATGCTACCTTCTGGTTTTGCATCTCTGCTTGCTCCCGTAACAACACTGTATATCATATTGTAAGATACTTCCATTAGATTTGGTTTGTGAAAAAAATATTCATTTATTGATTTGTCACTCTCTCATTGCAAAGGTTTCTATGTTTTCATTTTACAAAATAAAATGTTAACATAATGTATCTTGTTCAATAAATGCCCTGCTATCAAATGATTAGTTAACCCATTTAATCAGGCGTTCCAGTGTAGGGTTAATACAACAGTGTGGTCCCTCTGGGTAGGCCCTGGCAGAGGTTTGGGAATCCCTGCCATAGATCATTCAGCAAATATATATGATTCTTTTAGCTTTCCCCTAAAAACCTGAATTTAAAAAGAACTATTTTTCTATTCATTTAATTTTCATCTTGTCTTTAGATCAACATATAAGCTTCTGGGCATTCTATATAAAAAAAATGGAATTCCAGAGGTTGTTGAAATTACCAAAGCTTCAGAGACAGAAAGATACCTCTTCCAAGGGAGCCTAATAAGCACAAATGTGTCACGGGTGCGGGTGGGGATCCAAACGCCGACAGGGAGCAGGAGGGAGAAGGGCAGATAGACGCCTTACCTCCGGTCCCTGTACACTCTAACGACTCGGCGGCGAAGGGGCAGACGAGCGATAGGCAGAGTAGTCAGGGACGGGCAGAGTCGGTACACGGGCTGGCGGCAGAAGTACAATCGAGAAACTAGCAGAGTGGTCAGGGACAGGCAAGAGATCAAAACACCGGCGGGCTACTAAAGTACAGGTACGGGTCAGGCAGAATGGTCGGGAACGGGCGATGGGTCGGAGCACGGATAGACAGGTCGAGAAACTAGAAAACGCGAGATGTGGCATGTAAACATGAACCATTGATCTGGCAGGGGTGAGATGGCAGGGAGCTGTACTTGAATGTTTGGTGATTAGATGACTGGGGACAGGTGTGTGAGTTGGTGATTGGTGACAGGTGTGTTTAGGTGCGCACTGGGTTTCTGGAGCGCAGGCGCACTGTGTCTCTGGAGCGCGGGCGCCCTCTGCTGCGCGCTTGCGGAGGCGGGGACGTGACACAAATGTTTCCAGGTTTCACAGTTAAGAGGCTGTTCTACAAAATATTTCAACAATTACAACTAAATGGTTCAATAATGACGAAGTATTGATACCTTATTGATAAGGTGGTGTTACTCTTATTCTACACAACGATAGATCATTTTGATCTGTAAACCATATAAAGATCCCACTCCACCAATTGAGTACATTTTAAAACAAGCTAAGTATGATTGAGAACACATTTTCAGCTACAACCTGGGAGCAATTAGGATTAATTGCCTTTATTATGCTTGTTTGGGGATTTGACATAGCAACCTTTTTATTAACTCTCTAACCACTAGGCTCCCCGCCACCTAAATATTTTGCTAACAAAGCCCATTACACTAACAGTAGGACAAGAACTCAAAAGGTGTTGATTAACCACAGTTTTAAGAGGTTATTTACATACTGAATATTGGCTGCAGTCATCAAGAGAAGTTATTTTTGGGAAGAATTCAACCCACCCCCGATCTCTGGAGCAGTAAGATTATGGTGGATTGTTCACTGCTATACCTGTTCACTTCTAAATCTGCCAAGGTGACTTGAACCACTCAAATGATCAGGTACATTAATCAGTGTTGAACTCTGTGACCAAACAGAACTTGGAACAGTAATGTAGTGTTGGAACACCATGGAATGAGTTAAACCCTCAGGATGATGTTTCAATAATCCAGTAAATGTTTGAAAGCATTTCATTTGAAGGTGTACTGAATCTGCAAAATTATCATGTCACTTAAAATTTGTTAGAACATTTGCTTGAGTTTCCTGAATACCAGAAAATTAACTACAGACGTAAGAAATGCATGAAGAGATCAGAAGACATGCATTAGCCATATTTAAATGGAATCCAAAAGACAAGTAAAAGGAATTCATGGTCACTGGTGTGGGGGAAGCTCCTCTGCAAAACTGTTTACCAAGCAACCAATTGTTTTTTTAAGCAAAACTCAAAGCTACCCTTAAGAAAATGTACTTAACTAAAGCTATTTTGACAAAGTAGTTAATTACATCAAACTATTTGGGCGAATATAAAAAAACCTGGCAAACCGATTGCTATTGGGCCAGATGTTAACAATGTGTCTTCTTATTAATAAGAAAATGTTTATAAGCATATCTGAGATTTTTCTTTACTTAACATGTCATAAGCTAAATAGAGTCAACCCTTTAATCAAAACTTTTGTCAGAACTCATAAAATAAATATTGCTTATCTTACCAAAACATTAGCAGCACTCAGATCTAACCTGCAACAATGGCTACATATTTTGTTTTGTCTTTTGCACTTTAATATCAATACAATATTCTCCTTTTCTCATTTGTTTTACTTGTCCTGGATGTATGACATTTTCAATATAGTATACCAATCGACCCCCCCCCCCCC
>JACXGJ010017512.1:0-10993 GCA_016801105.1 Esox niger
AACCAAATCACATAGAGGTGGCTAGAGCCATCTCTTTTGGCCATGTCCTGACTATGACCCCAGCCAGCGCAAAGATGGCTAGGGGCATAGCCAGGACATGACAAGAACAGAGAATATGGTGAGGTTGACAAACTGCCGGCCAATGGAACACTCTGCTGTTCAGGCCTGGAGGCCTGTTTGCCTTCAGATAATACTAATATTACCAGGAATTGGCAAAAAAAAAAAGAAGAAATTAGGGGAATCAGTTTTCCCACAAAAAAAGATGCAAGGTGGCTGTGCCTTAATGTAACTACAGTACTCAATTCATGTTTGTAAGGAAATATTTTGGGGTATGTATGGAAAAATGTATAAATATTTACTACCATTACGTTCTTCACACGACCATCCGCTAGGTCTATAATCGGTTCAGGAAGCTCCCCATAAGGTTATGTCCACTGAATGCAGGTGTAGCCGTAGCTCCCTCTAGCTACGTGGGATTATCACCAGGAATGCCGGGATAAGACATCCCATTCCTGGGATCACTCGTACGTAGGAGGGCACACATCGTATATCCATCCGTAAGTCCCGTTCGATAGAATCACCTGCTAAATAGCACATGTTAATATATCACAATACAGCTCCGGAAAACATTCAGAGACCACTGCACCTTTTTCTTTCCTTTCCAAAAAAGTTGAGTTTTGAGTGAGGAACAGAAGGGTTAAAATGTAGAGACAAATGTAACGTTTCTGTTCCTCACTCAAAACATTCCTTTTCAGCTTTTTTGGAAAGGAAAGAAAAAGGTGCAGCGGTCTCTTTAATATTTTCCAGAGCTGTATTTAGTATAACACAAGAGTATGTTGATGGATGTAAAAATGAACACTCGTGCAAAATTCAGGCACATGCTTTTTGGGCTGGTTTGCCCTCAGAAAGCACAGAAAACCAAGCCATGTGCTGTGTTGCGAATCCTCTACGCCATATTGCCCAAGACAGTAGTCATTTGTTATTGTATCCCAAATCCATAAAACATATTTTCAGTTGAAGATCCAGTAATATAGGGGGGTGTTTAGAATAAAATGATATTCTTCAACCACTTGTCCTAACCGTACTTACATTTCTAATCCATCAGCTAGGCGTAAAGATACTGTGTTTCATTAAAACTGGCTAAAAGGTATAATAAATAGAGAGCTGGCCAAAATGTCCCCTATTAGAGAACTGGCCAAAATGTCCCCTCTTAAAATGTCCTTTTACTAAAATTGTGTGAAATTCTAACTGTTCCTGGTGCTAACAGAAATACACACACACACGCACACACACGCACGCACACGCGCACGCACACGCACGCACACACACGCACACACACACGCACACACACGGAAACACGCACTCCCGTCTTGCAGTAATTCTCCAGACACTGCACAAGCTCCAAGGCTTTCGTGAAGCGCTTCTTTAAGTGGTTGGATGGGTCGGATGGGAACATTCAGTCCACACGTTCGTGTTTGTGATTGTGTGTGTTCATATCACTGTAGTTTAAAGAGAGAGGTCAGAGAAGAAAAGACTAAGAAATCGTCACTGTGCATTTGCTTGTGTGTGTGTGTGTGTGTGTGGGTGTGTGCATGCCTGGTCAGTGAGAGAATCAGCCTGTGTAGAGAGAAGCGGGATGGATTCTGCTGCAGAGCCTGCAGTGTGTTGGGTTTCATCAGAATGCTCACACCACCAGACATTCATTAACCATACAGACTATATACGGTAAACGCTGATATCATCTCTGACAATGTATAGATTCAATACTAGACTGTAATAATATACAGACTATATACTATGTAATACTGTGTAGATGATATAGTACATTCTAATGCTATAGTAAATCTATACTAGACTGTAATAATGTCATGATTTTATACTATACCCTGAAATGATATATATATATATATATTCTATACTACGGGGCGGTTCCTCCTTACAAGAATAGGAGGGCCTGTTTCTGCTAGAGAAATGCTGAAAGGCTTGTTTTTAGATATCTATTAGTGGGCTACTGTACGCAGACTGTGAGTAGGCTACTGCCCGTTTGTTCTGGGAGATTGAATCCTCATATAGAGACACAATTTAATTAAACCTCTGCATTTAAAGAAAAAACACTATAGAACTCCCAGAATGAAAGCCGATTGTAATCTTAATAAGATAGAGGGAGAACAGAGAATCAGGGTCATTAAACAAGAGATTCTGAAGTGAAGCAAAGAGAATTACTGTGTTTGTTTTAACAGGGATGATGGATATGAAGGACCAAATGATAGGACATGATGAGGGACACCAAGGACCAAATGATAGGACATGATGAGGGACATGAAGGACCAAATGACAGGACATGATGAGGGACACCAAGGACCAAATGATAGGACATGATGAGGGACATGAAGGACCAAATGACAGGACATGATGAGGGGCACAAAGGACCAAATGACAGGACATGATGAGGGACACGAAGGGCCAAATGACAGGACATGATGAGGGACACGAAGGACCAAATGACAGGACATGATGAGGGACACAAAGGACCAAATTTCAGGACATGATGAGGGACTCACTGTTGCCGCTATGTCATTCATTCCCAGAGCCGCTGTCCAACTTGAAGAGGGCCATAACTTGAGTGCTGTGTGTCATTTTTCCTACCAGGTCTGCGGCCCAAATGGAACACTGTTTTCCTTAAAGACAGCACAAGCTTTTACCAGAACCGTATAGACCCTTGCCAAACGAAGCACCCTACAATAGTGCATAGCATTTAAGATCCAAATTGCGTCAAATTGGAAGGCACTGTCTGTACACAGAAATATTGATTCCACAGGGACTGGGGCGCATCATTCCAAGTCACATCCTTCTTGTTAATCCCTCCTGGTTTAGCAAACCAGAGCAGCTTGGCAAGATGTGCTTGAAGGGATCTACCTCTTTTATGTTCCTGAGCAAATGTAAGATCAGGAACTGTTTCATAAAATGGATTCAATGGAACAAGGGCATCCCAAATATGTGGAACACTGGGCTATACCAGAGTTGTTAGCCGTTTTGCGTATGGCACATAGCATCCACTGTATTGACAATAGTGCTAACACAGATGTGGTATTTGCTAATTACAATTAAGATACATGGGTTTAATAGCATTTAAAACAGTGATTTTCGTGGTATGTTCTAAAATTGGTTGTGTGCATCTTCATAAAGTTTGGTGGCTTCCAGTGATTAAGTAAACACTTCATAAAAAAATTAAAATGTCAAACAACATTTAATCGACACAGGTGTTTTAAGCATTGGTTTCCTTTGAGGACTAACGACACAAGTAACGGGACCTGAAAGTCTCCTTCAGAGAATGAACTTCGGTACTCCCAGAAAAGTCTCTACGCTATGTGGATGAATCCTGAAGTGGTAGAAATCAGCGACTGTTGTTTCATTTGAGGCCACACCGAGACCAATACGGATATCTCAACAGAAACTATGTGATTTATAATTAGTCAGTATTTTATGGTTGACAAGGTTTTTGTCAGAGAAAAACATGTCTGGTATTTTTAAGTGGATTTTAAAAAGAACATCGTATTTTTTTTGCACGCCAGTTGTGCATTTCCAGCTGTGCCAATAATAACAACAACAGCAGGACGATCGACAGCAGGACGATCGACTTAAGACGTGGCACGTGGACGAGGAGAGTAACACGCTTTATTGGACCCGCTAAGCGTGTGCGGGTTGACCAAATGCTAATTAATTAGCTTTTTTAGCTTTGTTTAATGCATGTTAACATACTTGGATATCGGTTTAGGAAAACCCAGTTTGCCCCCACACATCACATCCACTAGATCAAAGGAAGCAGGGCTCCAATGTCCCCTCTCTCCCCCCTCACCTCCCTCTCCTTCCCGCAGTATTTCATAGGGGAGTGTTTTCGCAGAACCAGCCCCAACCATCCATGTCCTTACATCGCGTGCTGCCTAGAAACACTATATTCGGGCCCAGTCCACTCATCCCCTCTGTTCCAGCATGACAGCCAACTGGGATGTGTGGTAGGACAACACTACGATTGCAGCCATGTTTGGGTCATTCAGGAGATAAACGTCTGCTGAATTACAGAACTGCAAATGAAAGGATCTCTGTGCTAACTTGAATCGGGCAGTGTTCTTCTGCTTTGGGTCGAAAAGGCCACTCATTCAAATGAGTATTTTAATAAATAAAACATTTTAACCGGGTCAGTTGAGAACCAGTTCTCGTTTTCAAAGATAACCTGGCCAAAGGCATTCAACTGCAAGAGACAACAAACAAAACCACATCTAATGTAAATATAGATAATTTACAATGTGTTTACACAAATAACCACTACATGAAATATCAAATAAGTACACAACTTAATTACACATAATACAGTGAGACATCAAGGAACCAATGCTCATTTACAATAATGACCTGGCCAAAGGCTGAAAAATTGCAAGATAACACTCAGCTACATAAATATAATCAAAAGACGATGTACACAGGACTAGGAAAAAGTTCAATAAATTGCAACATATGAGATGTTTTTCATTACTGAGAAAACAGAAAACCTCAAACATTTAAAACATCAGGAATCACAAAATTGCAGTAGAATAACAGGTACTAACAAGTTTCAACAACAGAAAATGAAAAGGTTAAGACATCTCCCAGAGATTCAGTCAGCAAGCCAGTCAGACAGACAGCCAGTCAGAAGAGCTGGGCATCACTGGTGTTGTCCGTACAAAACAGCCAGGATCAAATTACTGACTCAACAAGTATCCCTGTTTACTTTAGCTATTAAGGAAATATGGCTGCTGCAGGGTATGGTGAGACAGTAGTCCATGTTATAACCTGTAGTGGTGAGAGTAGTCCAAGTTACAACCTGTAGTGGTCAAAGACAGTAGTCCTTGTTATAACCTGTAATGGTCAAAGACAGTAGTCCTTGTTATTACCTGTAGTGGTCAAAGACAGTAGTCCTTGTTATAACCTGTAGTGGTCAAAGACAGTAGTCCTTGTTTTAACCTGTAGTGTTCAAAGACAGTAGTCCATGTTATAACCTGTAATGGTCAAAGACAGTAGTCCATGTTATAACCTGTAGTGGTCAAAGACAGTAGTCCATGTTATAACCTGTAATGGTCAAATACAGTTATCCATGTTATAACCTGTAGTGGTCATAGACATTAGTCTATGTTATAACCTGTCAGTCGTCAATGTAGACCTGTAGCAATAAATGGGTTGACAACCAGATAAAGCCGCAGAACAATTTCTGAACAATCTTTTTAAAAAAGACGGTCATGGGGCAGGAACTAAATTATAACAGTGTCCGATGCAAATTGACCAGAGACAAGCCCCAGAAAATAGATTTCATTGTATGTATATATGACTTCCAGTTTCGTATGAGTTCCAGTTTTGGCCAGTTGAGCCCTGTAGTAATTGATCATTAGTTGGCCCTTGGACACACATGAAACACCATGGAAAGGTTTGACATGCACCTTACTACACAGATTCCATGTTAGATTCATTTTCTTCAGTCCATCACAGAGATTGAGATATAATGTGTTCAGGGTTTAACTTATTCTTCTATCATTTCTCTTCCCCGTCTTTCTCTCTCCCCCCATTTCAGCTTCACCCCCCATCCCCCACTCTACCCCTCCAACCCCACCCCCTTCTCTCTCAGACACGGCGGCCTGCTGAGAATACTAATCACACCATCAACAGAGCATCATAATTCATCCTGGTGACATAATGTACTCACCAGCCTACAATTCTGCCTGAGGCCCAAATGGCTTCCTGTTCCCTGGATAATGCACTCCTTCTGATCAAAGGCTATAGGCCCTGGTCAAAGGCAGCGTACTAGGTATGGACTAGGGTGCAGTTTGGGATGTCATCGCATAGCACTAATTTATCAAGACTGTGTGAAGTCGTATTAGTATTTTCTGCTGATGTCAGCAAGTAAAGCTGTAATAAGGATCCTGAGTAACACAATTAATTGCTAGAAGTCAATATTTCTCACTTCTCTCTAGTATTAGATTTCCCGTATACAGAAAAACATTTGGGGTAGGGTTAATGTAGGGTTAAATTCCAAAAGGCGCCCTATTTTCTATTTAATGCAGATATTTAGGCCAGTGGCTCTTATCTGATTACCTCTTTAGAAAGCAACATGTTGTCTAACTAATGACTGTTAAGATGCGAAAAGAAGCATAGCTAATCAAAGCTTTAAGAGATATTCCCCCTCCATCCCTCCTGCTCACCTCCTTCCCTCCCTTCTATCCTCCAACCCCCCTCCCTTTGTCTTTCACTCTCCCCCTCTCACAATCCCCCACCCCCCCTCCTCCATCAGCCAACTTCCTCCCCAGCACATGTGCCAGAACCCACTGCCATGCATGCTATAACTATAGCGTGGGTTAACCTGCTAGCTTCAGCGGTCAATGATATTGCAAGCTCCGGAATCTATGACGGGGTGCCCAGAGTTATTCAACGGCCAGGGACGTACAGGGAATCAAGGATCTCCTGAAGCAGAGTGTGGTTTCCCTGCTAGAGCATTATTACTCACCCACAAATGCCCACACGCCAAAAGGAAGAGTAAAACGTTGGCGGCGAACAGGCAAGGCTGGCATAGTTGGCCCTATCCATGGTTTCCTGGCCTCTCTATCTCACTCTCATATTGTAAAGCTGGCTAAAGCAGAAAAGCTAAACCTGCCAGACCATTTATTATAATGCTAGCCTGTCTCCATATTACCCTCTATTATAATGCTAGCCTGCCTCCATATTACCCTCTATTATAATGCTAGCCTGTCTCCATATTACCATCTATTATAATGCTAGCCTGCCTCCATATTACCCTCTATTATAATGCAAGCCTGCCTCCATATTACCCTTTATTATAATGCTAGCCTGCCTCCTTATTACCCTCTATTATAATGCTAGCCTGTCTCCATATTACCCTCTATTATAATGCAAGCCTGCCTCTATATTACCCTCTATTATAATGCTAGCCTGCCTCCATATTACCCTCCATTATAATGCTAGCCTGCCTCCATATTACCCTCTATTATAATGCAAGCCTGTCTCCATATTACCCTCTATTATAATGCTAGCCTGCCTCCATATTACCCTCTATTATAATGCAAGCCTGCCTCCATATTACCCTCTATTATAATGCTAGCCTGCCTCCATATTACCCTCTATCATAATGCTAGCCTGCCTCCATATTACCCTCTATTATAATGCTAGCCTGCCTCCATATTACCCTCTATTATAATGCTAGCCTGCCTCCATATTACCCTCTATTATAATGCTAGCCTGCCTCCATATTAACCTCTATTATAATGCTAGCCTGTCTCCATATTACCCTCTATTATAATGGTAGCATTCCTCCATTATTACACTTTATTATAATGCAGGTCGGCCTTCGTATTACACTCTATTATAATGGTAGCCTGCCTCAACACACTCAATGTTAATGCTAGTCGCTTTCCAACTTCAAACTTAAACATTAACCTCTTCTTAAAATGCCGCTTCCAAAACCATTGACCGTCTGGAAATATGGTAGGGGCTGAATAATCAGTAATATTAACCGTTCAGTCAACGTACTGTATCATGACATTAATGCACCATTATGTGCTTTGGATCAGCAGATAATCAATATTCTTCATAAAGGCCCTGGTCTGTCTGCCCCACATGATAAACCGAGAGAATACAGGAAGCACCGTCCTGCATCCTAAGCACCTTTCTGTTCCCTACAAAAGTAGTACACTAGAAGTGGTTGCCAATCCAGATAATGAGAACCCTCAATCTGAAAGTACATGGATACAGTACATGACAATACAAGGCTAGAATGTTCCATCTCCCCTAAACATAACCTTAATCCTAACTCTTACCCTAACATTAACCTCAATACATCTAAACCAAACCCTAAAGCTAACCCCTACACCTAAATCTAACCGTATTTTGAACATTTCTTTAGACCTAACCCCAAAATGGAAATGTTTCCTGGTCAGGAGCTGCTAGAACACCTTGTAGGGATAAAGTTGTCAAGTTTTCCTATCTTTGTGAGGACTTCTGGTTATAACTGAGATTACACACACACACACACACACACACACACACACACACACACACACTTAGCAGAATGAATTGCTGATCCTACTATCAGAACAAGCCCATCCCAGAGCCCCATTCCAAAGCCCTGCTGAACACTGGAATTAAATGAAAGGTTAAAAAGATAAAAAGGCTGGCAGAGGAAAGAAGTTGAATAAAAAAATGTGACAGTTGGAAAAAAGCAGAGAAGAGGGAAGAGGAGTGGCAAAGAAGTAAAGAAGAGGTGGAGACCAGAAGAGACGAGAGGAAATGAGGGACGAGACGAGGAGACGGGACGATATGGAAGAAGTCGAGGGGAAAGGTTTTCTGTGTACCTACAACTGCCAAGTGAAAATTATACTTTTAAAAATAAAAGTCCTGTAAAAAAGTCAAAAAAGAATGGTGATCACCTGATCCACGCATGTCTTCATGATGTATTACAAGGGAGGATAATGAGGTGGCAATTCAACAGCATAAAGAATGAGTTGGCCAATCAGTGGTCTGGTTGCATTAATATATTTAAGGACCGCTATACACCCACACACCATTCTGTTAGTAAAATCTACTCCAATATAAAAAATATACCTTTTAATATCCGTAAATAAAAACTGGTGGTACGAAATCTATTTCACTTATCAGTAAGAACAGGTCATATTTATGAGAAATCTGGGAACACTGGGCAACAGAGAGAAGTAAAGTGGGAGAAGTAGGTTGGGTGGGAGTCAGAGGAGACAGAATGTACTGTAGGAGGAGTCTCTTTTTCGGGGTACACCTCTTTTTCGGGGTACACCTCCCGAGGACTGCTAAGTAGGGAACCAACCTTGGGAATAAAACATCCTGACCTAAAGCGTCCTTTTTCGCGTGGCAGGGTCACTATATATAGCCAGCTTGTCTGCTGTGCGTCAGTAATTCAGTGAAAGCTGGACCATACAACCCATTATTCAACCATAAGCTCACCCGACTGCACACAGCTCTGCAAAATCTAGGTTGCTGCGTACTGTCCTGGGACAGATGGCTAGAAAAGAACAAAAGTTTTCCCGACGTTAACATTTTTGGGACAAGTGTTAGATAACAGCGAAAACGGTCATCCTACTTCTAGTGGAAACAACTTTAGGACGTTGTACGCTACCAACCTTACAGGATGTGAAGACGTATGACCTAGCCTGAAAAGGTTTGAGCTTTGGCGTTGAAATTGCCAAGGCGTTATGTTCACGACAAGGAATATCCATAACATACAAGTACAACCAATTACAAAACTGTTGAAAGTCCAGCAATATAATCCTCTTACATTTCACTAATCCATTTTTAATGTGAATCGACTCACTTCCTGGGACATGAGTAAATGAGTAATAAGAGGAGACTGATGGTGGATTTGAACCCTGTAAGTGAATGTTGCAGGAAAAGCATAAGAGCTGTCTGAAGACAGTACGTTGTGAGTCCATGCAGATTTGCTAGCTGCTCCCCTTTTCCCATTCTTTGCACACTACATCTCCCCTCACCGAGCTCTTCTTCTCCCCTTACCTGGTTCCTCCCCTCATCTAGCTCCTCTTCTCCCCTTACCTGGTTCCTCCCCTCATCTAGCTCCTCTTCTCCCCTTACCTGGTTCCTCCCCTCATCTAGCTCCTCTTCTCCCCTTACCTAGTTCCTCCCCTCATCTAGCTCCTCTTCTCCCCTTACCTAGTTCCTCCCCTCATCTAGCTCCTCTTCCCGCCTCGTTCAGCCGTCTCCTCTCCTTCCCTCGAATGTTCTCCTCAGTTAGCCCCCATCCCCTCCTAATCTCCTAACCTACACGCAAATCCCCCCCCCCATCTTTCCCTCCCCTCCCCACCCCGTCTCCTCCTCCCGTCCTCTCTCCCGTTCTCGTCTTCTGCAGCTGCCTTCTGTCTGCGCACCAGCACATTCCCCTAAGATCAATCAGATTACATAAGATCACTGCAGTGAGAGAGAGACACGGAGAGAGAGAAAGATAGAGAGATAGAATGCAGAGTAAGAGACCACAGTGTCTTCACAGGGCTGTGCTTCCCCTCCATGCCTAAGGCCCCCCCCTCCCATCTCTCCACAGCGCCATGTTAGGCCTCAGTGCAGTAATGGTCACTTTCATCATCCTGATCCTTGAATGCAGAAGACCAGCTCCGCTAGCAATGTCATGTCAGGGTTGTTGGTTCAATTGCAACAGGGTCCAGCATTGAATGAATAGTCCATCTATCCACTCAATGCTGTGAGTGGCCCCTGGAAGAGAGGGTCTTCTAAATGACCTCAATATAAAAATGCAAACGTGGAAAGAGAAATAAGATGTCTACAAAACTCGGAAGGCTAGAAATGACATCAACGTTGTTGTGGTGTAACACAAACTTCACCATGGTTACCAGTTCCATTTGTTTCCCGACTGTTCAAACAAATCCTGTGTCTACCAGTGAGCATCAGGACTCTGAGGCAGTGATCGATATGTCATGACATTTTATCACATGTCCAATTTGACATTCATCAATCAATCATCAGTCCCACTGATCTCCTGTCTGATCACCACACACTGTATTTACATACCTTCTGTTGTAACACCAGTAAAACACACACACACACACACACACTAACACACACACACACACACACACTAGGGTTAGGTTTATGGTTAAGGGATAGAGAAAATAGGGAATAGGGATTTTTTTTATGGTCCACACATAGACGGAAAAACAGTGTTTGTGTGTAAATGTAATAAGCAAATTAAAGGGGACTCTGATTGCGATACAGCAGAGAAGGGCAATCCCTCTATTATTAAACTCTTCTAAACAAATGTCTCCCTTGATGACATCCTCCTCTTGATTGAACAGCTGAGGCAATGAGCTGGGGAGAGCCTGACGATGAGCCGGTGAGAGGCAGACGATGAGGCGGTGAGAGGCAGACGATGAGGCGGTGAGAGGCAGACGATGAGGCGGTGAGA
>JACXGJ010017513.1:0-11104 GCA_016801105.1 Esox niger
TGCGTGTCTGCGCCTGTCTCTGCGTGTCTGCGCCTGTCTCTGCGTGTCTGCGCCTGTCTCTGCGTGTCTGCGCCTGTCTCTGCGTGTCTGCGCCTGTCTCTGCGTGTCTGCGCCTGTCTCTGCGTGTCTGCGCCTGTCTCTGCGTGTCTGCGCCTGTCTCTGCGTGTCTGCGCCTGTCTCTCTGTTTTTAGATTGGGCTTATGTTGTGGATGTGGGCTGGCTAATTTCTCCTTCTGTCCTCGACAGAAAACCAATGTCAGATGGTATTGAGGGTGTGGGCCTTGATACCTCCCTATCCATCAATGTCTTCTCTTCCTGTTCACTCTCTCACCCAACAACGGTTGGACTTACTGAGCATGTCAGATCTCTGGAGAGGGAGCCGTTTGTGTGTTTAGGTTTTCTCAAATGCTTGAGTAGGTCTGAGTACTATTTTCAGTAGCCTTCCACACAAACATGACCCCACCCGAGCCCTGTGTCCAAACTGTAGAGTGATTCCCCGTCTTCTCTAAAACAATAGAAGATAAGTGTGTGTGTGTGTGCCTTAACTTGTCCAGTTTTCCCCAGCTTGATGTAGAGCCAATGTTTGTGTATGTCCCAGGTTTTTCTTTGTTTTGGCAGCCCTCTTCTCTCCTTGGCACCAGTCAGTTTGAGTGATGACGAGGGCCTAAGAGGCCTGTTGGGGGTTAGGGCCTAGTCCAAGTGAGTTTGGCCAATCGATCTATCAGGCTTCAGAGGCGCCTTCATTTTGACGCTCAGTCAGTCTCTCCCCAGTCTTCCGTCGTTGTCTTTATTGCCTATCGGGTTCCCGTTGCTTTACAGAGAAAATGGGAAGTGTTGATACAATACTGGTGAGAGTCCACTGGACTGGGATCAGTCCCGGCACTTATGTGTTTTGTCGGCTCCGTATGGTATGAGTAGTTTCTTCCCAGAGTTTTGTGTTAGAAGCCGGAATTGTGGAGCAAACGCTTTACCACAGAATGTCTGTTAATAGTTTTTTGCCACTGTTTGAGGAGAGCTAGTTGTTACCGAACAATGTGCCGCATCAGTGTGACCTGTATTGCTAGGATACGCAATATCAATGTCTTGTAACTGTAGTGTGAGCTGTAACAGAGGGTTGTGTCTAGGATGTGTCGTATCGGTTGGTCTGGTGTTGGCAGGTCATGTAGTATCGGTTGTTCTGGTGTATTTCTTTGTGGAGGTGTGTTACATAATCTATAATACACTTGAGTGAAGCATGAAGGTCATGATGAAATGAGCTCTTCCACCAAAGGCCTCTCTCTTTGTGCTCTGCTGTTAGAGGATGCTTTGCCCACAGAGCCAGTTCTTTAGAAAGCACTTGTCCTCCAGATTGTCTTCAATAATGCTTCTCTCCTTTCTTTCCTCACTCTCCCTCTCTCCTCCTCCCAACACTTTTTCCCACCAACCCTGTACCCCCAAATTTCCCCTCTCACCTCCCACTCTCTCCTTCTCACTACCAGGTTATGCAGGTCGTCAATGCGGACGCCATTGTGGTCAAACTCAACTCTGGCGAGTACAAGACAATCCACCTGTCCAGCATCCGACCCCCCAGGATCGAGGGCGAGGTAAGCAAGCTGCTTAGTGTCTGTCGGCGTGTCTGTCGGCGTGTCTGTCGGCGTGTCTGTCGGCGTGTCTGTCGGCGTGTCTGTCGGCGTGTCTGTCGGCGTGTCTGTCTCTCTGCCTCTCCGTTTGTTTGGATGTGGAAGTGATCCACTCCTCGCTGTGTTTACGCTGTAGGCCACAGGGGGGCGCAGTCATAGTGGAGACTGAGACCCCTCCACCCCTGTGTCTGATTGCGGCACTGCAGAGAAGTGGGCCGATCGATGGTTCCCCTTTCCCTGACTCACTGCCTGCCACGCACGCGGAGATACAAACGCACGCACAGGTCCATAGCCTCCACTCAGCCCCCTGACTTACGGCCCGTCACCAGTGGCAGGCGACCCACTCCCCCCGTGAGATCCCAGCATGCTGTCTTGGTGGTGGCCATGGTGGACACTGGCGCTAATGGGATGCAGGGGAGGCCATTGTGTGGTGTAACCGTGGCAACAGGAAGGCCAGATGAAGCTTTGCTGCGTGCGTGCGTGCGTGCTTGACACATGCAGAGCCACACGGTACATGGAATCCACCCCTGTGTTTTCATGGAGAAACAGTCTGTCATGTGAACGAACACTTGCCTTCTGGCTTTGTCCGACCCGCTGTCCTGTCTGACTTCCATAGTCTGTGTAACACAACGAAGGCAGGAAAATAACATGTGAGACTAATGGAGGCAGGAAAGACTCACTAAATACTGGCTGGCCTCTCCAAACTCGTTGCTCCAGCCAATCTCTAAGCCACGAGCCACGAAACGTGACTGTTCATCGTTTTCTTTGAGGTAACAACAAAGGCAGCATTATCTGACTGGTCCAGAAGACTGCTAAAACCAGTTGATCGTCCCCACTCGTGGTCAAGTTAGACCAGATACACCTCCTTACTGGTTTGGTGCGGTGGCCAACTGAGCACGAGGCATTTAAGGTTTCCCTTTCTTAGAGATCTGTATTATTCCTGGTACATTTAGTATGTTAACCTCCTGTTCTGACGTCCTGCAGCCTGGTTAAATAGATTGCAGAGCTGTGTTTAGCATTATTAATATAATGGTTGGTCTATAGTGTCGAGCCAGAGAGCAAATCGAGTTGAGAAGTTCTTGTGGGAGCAGGCTTTATGTTTCTTGATTCAAGTTCAGTACACATGCTTATCTCATCGTCAAGATGTTTCTTGTGACAATGGCAAAGCGTTATACAAAGACATGCTCCGTCGGGTGACTGACACCCATGGTGACTATGGGAATTAGTTGCCAGTGTGCTGACTGAGCGGTCTGAAAAGGCTGCCTTTCTGTGGGCATTGGGTGTTCAGGGCTCTGTGTGGGTTGGGATCCCTCGCAGTCTCCTATATTGTGACCCACCAAAGGTTGCCGAGTTGTTCACAGGAAGTATGTAACTCAGGATCTTGTTATACGTGGCGACCTGTGTGTTTTGGTTTGGTTGCAGCCAATCAGCCACAAGTCCTTTTAGACCTGTCAGTCTGGGGAATGATGGGTGATTAGCAGAATCTGGTTAGCTGCTGCTCGGCTGGATCAAAACCCCGCTCCCAACCTTACGTGTTTGTCAGCATACTTCTGACACTTTACATGAGGGCGAAAATGGCTGCATAGGAATGGGCCCAGTGCAAATTCTAATGAGACCGTATGCCTGTTTAAACAGGCTCTGAAGCTTTTTTAATGTCTGATTTTATCTTCCATTTGTTGTTGATAGGCCTACTCTGAACACTGGATAAGGCGGTATAATCTCTTCTAATTGTGCCTTTGTAATTAATGCGGTATGACCCATTTTGATTATGTCGACATTGTAATGTATAATTTCTGCAGTGAGAGGGAAACATATAGAACATGTTTAGCATTTCGGTTGTTTTTCCTCAGCCTCGGATTATGGTTCATTCCCTCCACTTTTATCCTTAGCCAATCTTGCTGACATTTCCAACATTTTGTGTCTCTTCTGTTTGTCTTGATCGGACCGCTCTTTAGCTTACTTCACGCCGATGAGTTGTGGTGTAGCCCTCATTGAGATGCTTGCAGGGCAGTGGCGATTGATGCAGGCAGTGCCTGTTCTGAGTCAACAAAAGTTTCAGGAGCCCTGTAGTTTATACATTGTATTTTCTTTTCTTTCCAAATTCCTTATCCTCCATCTCATTTTAACCTGCATCGTCATTTGAGTTAAGAATCACTGATTATAGAAATGAGGGAAAACATTCTCATTTATCGATTTCAGTACGTCAGAGTGACAATTGGTAAACTGATTTTCTGTAGTATCCTATTGATAGACAGGCTAAAACTTGTTATTTCTTCAGTACCATGTTTAAGCAGAAATGTTATGTTTCATTGTCTACCTCATGGGAATAGAACAGACTTCTCCCAAAATAGATTTTCCCGTTCAAGTTTTCATCCATTTTCTGCTAACTAGCCTATGGAACAACAGTGCAAAATGTTTCTTATCCAGTCCGAAAACTGAAAAACAACTATTACCACAAGTTCAAGATCTGTTCTGGGGAGGTTTTTGAGCTATAGCATATAGTAGAAATGTTGCTAATCAGAGCCATTGCTCCATTCCACTTAATGCCCTCTAAGATGACGTGCTAGAATTTCAAGGTATGGAGTTGCTAGACTAGGTCAACAGAACTACAGGTTGCTTCCAATAGAATTTTTGTCGTTTAGTATTTAGATCGCCATTAACCCCTGTCAATGGGATTGTGAAGAGTTGCGTTATTTGTGTGGTGCTGGTGTGTCTAAAACCGTTCACGCTCTCCTGTCTGTGTTTTCCTCTATGTTTCTCGGTGTGATAGACTGCAGTTTACTTGTTGCTTTGGCTTTCTGTTCATTGACAGCCAAAAATGTTTTTTCCTGTAGAGCTTATATTTAAGCCTAGATAAGGATAGGCTTTAGTGCGTTCTGTGCCTTTTGTTCCAATTGTGACGATGTTTTTAATTATGAGATTTGGTTCAGCCTTGGAAAAAGGTTTTCTTAGTTTCAGGCACCATATTTTACAAAACAAATGTGAGATATTTAGATTATTTTGTAGACTACATTTTGTGGGAGTTAACAGAACTAAATCAGCACATTATTTACATTTTATTCCGTCATCCAGGAAGAGACCAGTCAATTTGCTTTGTTGGGCTTAGGTCACAAACATGTTGAACTCTCAGACTCCAAGTGAAGTGATTTGTTTGTTTTCAATTTTCATAGCAATTTTGGAATTTGTGTAGATGAATAGTAAAACCATGTCCTCCCGTCCACACTTTCCGTTAATTTACCCTGGAGACCTTCATGCCAAATAGAATCATGTTTTGTCAAAATCAACAAAACATGTTTGGTTTTATTCTGAACTACTTGGCGTTCGCGTTTTGTAGATCATTTTCATCTGTAGTTGGATCAAAATAGGGCTTTGAGGGACAATTTCATGACAAAGATTAAGCCTGGTTTTGAACAAAAGAAATCCCAATGGTGAGTTTCACTCATGTTGATTTTTAGGGCTTGTTTCGTAAAATCACAATTGAGATCTATTACCCCCCCAGACTAGGCCTAATCTGTGTCTGTACAATTTAGCCCGTAGTCCTGTAACTTTATTCCATCTTTCTCTGTAGTAGTGGAATGTCATTGACAGGATATATGGTGCCTTTCTGACTGGGCCCCCATACCAATGGTCCCGTGTTCAATGAGGAACTTAAACAACATACAGAATAATTTAGAAAAGTAAAAAATATTCAAATAACCGCGTCGATCCCTAATTCAAATAGACTTTACACAAGAGAAAGAGACTTAATCTTTAATAATGTACAAAAACAAACAGTTAGATCAATTATGTATGTAGGCGCGGTAAGATCATGCAATCTTTACAAGTAACAACATTTACCCAGGTACAGTTGTAAAATAAGTAAAATTGAAGAATGAAAATGTTTGCAAACAACCCCCAACAACCAGCGTATCGTCTTTCTTGTCGTGGGTGATACATTTCACTGCTGCTTCTCTGGGATGGGGAGTTGATATGCATCAGGGATCTGTCTAGATTAAATATGCACTTTTAAACATCTCGCTAGTGGGATGCCCATGTGTTGTCATTCATTTATGAAGGAACATAAGAAGTTCATTTCCCTCTGTACTTTCTGTAAATCACAATAGCAAGGCATTGTATATGGTGGTTCTCAACCTTTTTGCCTCCAAGCCCACCCTGAGTCCTATGAAAATATTTCAGGACTTTTACATGGGATGGAATATTCCCTGTCTTTTTAGTAAAATTATTACAAAGGTGTGCTGCTTAAAACTACATAGTTGTTCCCTCTACTCTTAGCATATCTTACATAATTATACATTTATAATCCTTTTTAAAAAAACTCTTAAATACATACCGACTGTCAGAATAACTGCAAGAGCTGCTCACTCAATGTTTGGTCTGCTACTGGCTTCTGAAAATAATATGGTCAGTGAGTGAAGAGATCTTTCATGTCATTTTCAAGGCCTTATCTGGCCCTGCATTTTGTTTCCCCAAGTGTCTTCATTCAACTTGTCTTTCATCTGCAATGGAGAGTTTAATGTTGTAAAAAAAAATTGTGTTCAGCCCTGGACAGACAAATAAAATGGTCAAGGGAGATCTGCAAGGCATCAGCTTACTGTCACATGTTCCCTGAGCAAGACATTTTTTAATTGTGTTATTTGCCAAACTTTTGACCATTCTATTATTTTTATATACATATTAGTGCTTGCAAAATGATTCATTACAGATTTAAAAATGGAAAATGTTATTTTATACATTTTTTACAGTGAAACTGATTTGATGTTGGGGAATATTTGTAAGAAAAGAAAATGTACGTGTCCATAATAAACCCCTTTGCTTGGTACGCTCCCATTTGGCACAAAGGATATTTCACTAATGATAACCTACTTACCTGACCACTGGCCTTTACCTGTGACTCATCAAATTTGCTGTCACATTTTCTGTATAGTTTGCCAAGCTGTGTCGATCTGGAGACACAAAAGACAATTTCACAGAAGATCCAAATAAAGTAATACGAATGCATGAATTGCGAGGGAGGGCTACAGAATAATATCACGGTGTTTGGAAATCCCTGTGAACACTGTTGGATTAATAATCAAGGAGTCGACGCTGCACCCCTCAAAGACATTGCCAAAAAATGGCTGTCCCTTGATACTTGCTGCTCACACAAGAATTGCTATTTTTATCATAATTCTTGCCAGATCTAGCCGGCCAAAAAGAGCGAATGGCTCTTATTGACTTACCGACCGTCCAACCGAGTACCCCCTGTTAAATAGCATAGTGGTTAGAGAAGTGGACCTGTAAACTATAGGTGCCATATTCATATCTCCTCATAGGCAAAGCGAAGTACTCATGAATAATTCCGTATAGACTAATTTTGCTAGCTGAAATAAAACAGTTTACACTTATTGCGACTGTTTCTGGTGGATTTTTGAGGTACGCTTTCATGCATGTGTTTTGCGTTGGTAAACAAACACATTTGCTGGCTACAACATACAGTAGTTACGTTATAGTAAGCCTGAACTTAAACTGTATTCGGTTATATTGTAACTGTTTCTGGCATGGGAATGTTCATCTTCAGTCTCGTTAGCAATTTCCAAATTCTTATGCCTATTCCTAGGAAGTTTGTAGATACTAGTAAGCCTATTACTGGCTAATGAGCTGTTAAAACGGCCAATGACAAAAGCCAGAGTTCAAAGACACTATTGTAAAGGTAAACTTAAGAAACGTTAGTCAGTATAACACAATGTTCAATGTTGTCTAGCGACACCTGAAACGTGTAATGCCAGCTCTGTGGTGTAGTGATTAACAACACAACCTACGTGGCACACCAGGCTCAAATCTCAAGAGGGCAACACTTTCTATTGCCAGCCGGCTGAACTAGGCTTGCCTGGTTTCTTGTTCAGTCATCTTTAGGCTCCCCTTGGAGCCCTCTGAAGCGCTCTTAGGCACTTTGGCCCCCCATTGTGAACTGCTGCCGTTAATCACAATATCTGCATAGTCTCTTGTATTTACTCTGTAAATAACAATAATTGCCTAGTCTTCAATTCCCTGGCAATGTAGCTGTTCATTTTGTAGCTCATGGTGGCTTTGTTTTTTTCCCATTACCTATTACATCTTATAGATATAATGTAAATGTTAAGGACAGATAACAAACTTAGTTGAGTAATTTTTTGTGTTAGTTATTTTTTTAAATCGTTTTGAAAAATTATTTCTAGTCAATTTAACATTGTTATTTTAGAAATCCTTTGGTTTGTCTTCCAATTTCAGTGTGACTAGTGAGTGGAGCAAGCGGACCTAGGGGATTGTATTCTTGGGAGCAATGGTTGCTCAGAAGAGCTTTGTATTTAATAGAGCTCTGGTCTGCTTGATTTAAATCCTTGCAGAATTTAAATGCCCTTATTTTTCTCCACTTGAACATGTAGAGGGAAAATTCCCAGTTGTGCCCTGCAGGCGTTGTTTGGAGTGTTTCGGTGAGCACGTCAGATCATTGTGATAAGTTCTAACTGACATTTTTCTGTGTGGCCTTTTCCCTGTGCCCTGATGTTTGTATCTGAGTGTGATCCCCATAATTCACTACCACACAGTAGAATTGGTGTCGGAATAGAAAAGCGCTACCTTGTTTCCAAAACATTTGGGACGCTGCGTAAAATGCAAATGAAAACAGAATGCCGTGATGTGAGAATTACTTTTTCTGGGAGATACATGCCCATTTTTAGTTGATGCCAGCAATACGTTCCAAATATTATGGGACTGGTGCTGTGTTGCATCACCTCTTCTTTTAACAATACTCTGTAAGCCTTTGGGAACTGAGATCGATTGCAGTAGTTTTGGAAGGGAAATGTTTTCCCAATCTTGCATGATGTAGGACTTGTATTTTTAATGCAGTACTGCTTGAGGGTCCATAGATCTCCGCCATCCCACATTGGGTTTCAGCCTTGTCCCTTGCGTACAGAGGTTTCTCTTGATTCTCTGAATTGTTTATGATTTTATGTACTGTAATGTAGATGAGTCCCAAACTATTTGCAATTGTATGTTGAGAAACAATATTCAGAAATTGCTGCACTATTTGCCTGCGCAGTCTTTCACAGAGTGGTGAATCCCTCCGCAACTTCAATCAATCATATTTATTTATAAGCCTTTATTTGTAATCCAGCCTGAAACCCCAAGGACCCAGCAATAACAATGTTGTAGTAGAGTGGCTATGAAAAACTCCCTAAGAGGGGCCCAAATATAGGAAGAAACCTAGAGAAGGACCAGGCTCTGACAGGTGACTGGTCCTCTTCTGGCTGTGCCAGGTGAACATTTTTAATTGTGCAAATTGTAATAATTAATTAATGCATTTGGGCTGTTTCCAGGGTTAATAAAACCTAATCCTGGTCAGAAGCATGACCAGATAAACAAGGAAAGAGACAACCAGGTGGAGGGAGGGCTGGTTATCAGAATCGCAGCTGATATGTTCAGATATCGTCTTGATCTGCAACACTGCCAGGGGGACATTGGATAGTGGCAGCAAAGAGTCTTTGGAGCCTGGTACCTGGGAGACATGGGCCAAGGCTGTCTTTTGAAAGACTCATCCTCTCTGGGATGCTCTTTTTATAGCCCATTGTGTGTGTGTGAGTAATGCAGAATGCACTTGTTGTCTTTGTTTCCTTGTAGCATGGTTGAATCATTTCTTAATGAGCTAACCTCTTGGTCCTGGTAATGTAGATATCACTGTGCTTTGGTGTAGTTTTGCTGTTTGTGTAAATGGTAGCTGTTTACTGTGATTTAGATGTTTTGTAACTTCACAGTTTGTCCCTGACTTTAGCACCACTGCTCTCCATAGATTGTCTTTCTTGTTGTCCATCTGTGGTATAGACAACATTAATGTGTTGGTTTGCAACAAACACTTAGTGTGTGTTTTATGATGGTTAAGTCCTGGGGTTGCCGATATGTCCAACAGTGTTGCTAATTAATTTAGATAAATATTGAATTGTTTTGGACTCCGACCATCTCTGCATGACTCCGCTTCCCTGGGTAAAATGTTCAGTTCTTGTGCTTCCAATTTGTTTCCCAAATGTATTAGTCAGATACTCTGGATTTCGAGATGTCACAGGTGTCCCACTGATTCTAGTTCAGAGGAGTTTGTGTAGTAGTCCTTTGTGACAAATTGAATCAAAGGCGATTTTGAAGTCCACAAAGAAGGCAAACCACTTTGTATTTGATAATATGATTTCTGAGCATGTGGAGGGAGTAATTTAAATCTGTGGTGCAGTGTTGAGTGAGAAAGCCATTTTGAGATTTCTTTATACCATTGTGTTCTCAGTATTTTTGTTTTTCATTATGCTGCGAAATATCTTTGTCAGATCACAGCTCACAGATGCCTCTGGTTATTGGGGTCAACTGCGTCTTTTTTTTGTAGATAGTGTTATTAAACCTTTATCCCAGATTGTAGGGAAACATCCCGCTTGCCATATTACATTTAATAATTCAAGCAGTTCGTCCACCAGCACAGGCTTGCTCAGTTTCAGCGTTCTGTTACTCATGTTGTCTGGTCCACATGTGTTCCTACATTTCTGATTAGATCTTTTAAAATTCGGAAATTCTGGATGTTTTTGCTTTGGCTCAGTTGTTCTTTCGCAATCATCTAGTTCCTATTTGGTCCCCATCTGGATGTGTTACTTTAAAAATAGTTCTGGGATTGTTCCATTTTGAATAGTTGTCTCGTGTCCTGTGAGTTGTAAAGGTGAGGAACGGGAGTATGTGCATTAGTGTTGCGCAAAGCTCAGAGTAGGAAGGTCACACGCACTGACTGACTAAAGGATGGACAATGGTTGTCCTTGATGGTCTTTCAGAGTAAAAGGAGAGTGAAAGGATGTCAAATGGTTGTTTCTAGGTTGTCTGAAGTGCTTTGATGTTAACAGGAGGGCTACATCCCAGATGTTATACATAGTATTTCTTTGCTAGTGCTAGTTTTCCTTCTGCTGTGTTTCTGATCATCTTGTTCCTTATCAGTTGCCTGCTTTGAATAAACTGAGAACTGTGTAATGTACATAAATTGTCTTCACTGTGATAATTTGTGTGTCCCTGTCTTTCCCTCTCTGTCGTTGTCTGTCCCTCTGTCGTTGTCTGTCCCTCTCTGTCGTTGTCCCTGTCTGTGCCCGTGCGCACATGTCTGTTTGGGAAAGTTCGAGGGCCAGATGCGATGAGCAGTGCATAGATGAACTCAGACAGGTGCTGCCAATCCTTTTCCTTTTCTGTACCCACTAGTTTCCACCCCTCCCTTTTTTGTCTCTTAGTCTTTTTCTCTCTCTGTCAGTCACAAGCTCATATTGACAGGCTGTAGATCCTTGTCGTCCACGCACGCCCCGTCGTCCACGCACGCCCCGTCGTCCACGCACGCCCCGTCATCCACGCACGCCCCGTCGTCCACGCACGCCCCGTCGTCCACGCACGCCCCGTCGTCCACGCACGCCCCGTCGTCCACGCACGCCCCGTCGTCCACGCACGCCCCGTCGTCCACGCAC